>CAKALG010039446.1:0-12519 GCA_916700815.1 Helicolenus hilgendorfi
AGCAGTGATCTGTAGTACTAAATCACTTTGGTGTTAAACACGGCTTCACCGAAACGACTATTGAGACACACAGCTGCAGGGCCGTATTAAAGACAGAGCAAACACAAAACAATAACTGGAAAAGATGATGCTTGGCTTGAAGCTTGACTCCCACCCTGTAATCACAGTTTGCCACGCTAAAGAAATTACAGGGCACAGGAGTCATTAGAAGTGTGGGTGCATCCCCGCACTGCAAACGGAAACAAAGTTGAAAACACATGTTTTTGGAATAATGCACATCCGAATAAACAAACCGGTGAAAGTCTGACAAGTTGATTGTAATGATAGTTCGCTGGCGGCCGGGAGGATAAATCCAGTGTGATGTGATGTCTCAGAGACTTATTGGTATCAGAGCAAAGGAGTAATTAATGTGGAAAGCCTCTAGCATCAGTTGGTTTCTTCAGCAACGTTATCATCAGTCCAACTGCCTCTACTGTATCATGACAAATAGCACTCTACTTACTCTACTTAAACCAGTTAGAACAGAATTAACTTGTTTTTTATGTTAACTATTAAAGTGAAATCTTACTTAGTTTGATTTTGACATTTAAAGCAGTTTGTCCAGTTGTCTTTTTGCACTCTCTATAGCCGCAAGAATTACAACTAAAATGCTCTGAACACAATGTGAATATTTTTCTGTAGTGTGAATATTATTACCCACGGCTGAAGCGACAGTTTGACTAAAATGCAAACATATCTTTTCCCTGTCCTACTAAGTCTTTGAGCAAGTCCCAAGGCTAACTGAGAATTTCCCTATTGTCGTTCCCAGATCTCTAAATGGGGCATTACTCATAATAGGTTCCCAGCTAAAGGTAGGCAGTACAGACATTTATAAAAAGATTCAGGAACATGAACATGAAGTTATTGGATTAACACAAAAGCATGTATTTTTTTTACGATTTCCCTCTTTTGTCACCAAGGTTGTTTAACCAAATCTAAATATCCTATGTCTCTCTCTATTTTATTTGATTTTGTTTGATGTGTTGTCGGCTGCTGTACTTCTAATTTGCCATTTTCTTCCTACAAATTGTGTAAATGGTTAAAATTAGTAAGTTTTACTAGCTGTTGGTTAGCATGATGCTAGCTAATGTAAAACAAAAGAAAAAGAAAGAATGTAAGACAAACATGGAGGCCTTTAACTACAAATAAACCTTTATATAAATTCTTTGTTTAACGTTTAGGGCTGTCAACCGATTAAAATATTTAATCGCGATTAATTTGTATGATTATGCATGATTAGTTGCAGATTTTGTATCTGTTTAAAATGTACCTTAAAGGGAGATTTGTCAAATATTTAATAATCTTATCAACATGGGCAAACGTGCTTGCTTTATGCAAATGTATGTATATACTGTATTTATTATTGGAAATCAACTAACATCACAGAACAATGACAAATATTGTCCAGAAACCCTCACAGGTACTGCATTTAGCATAAAAACTATGCTTGACTACGACTATGAGGACTTGACTATGAGTTGCCCTAAACTGCATGTGATCATCATAAAGTGGGCATGTCTGTAAAGGGGAGACTCGTGGGTACCCATAGAAACCTTTTCATTCACATATCTTGAGGTCAGAGATCAAGGGACCCCTTTGAAAACGGCCATGCCATATTTTTCTTCTGCAAAATTTAGCGTAAGTTTGGAGCGTTATTTAGCCTCTTTCGTGACAAGCTAGTATGAAATGGTTGGTACCGATGAATCTCTTAGGTTTTTTAGTTTCATATGATGCCATCATGTATCTTCACTCTAGCTTTAAAACTGAGCCCGCTACAACCTCCGAAAGATTGATTGCGTTAATGCGTTAAAGAAATGAATGGTGTTAACTTTGACAGCCCTAGTAACGTTACTTAATTTTCTGTTGCTCGTCATTGCATTAGTGACTGTAGGCCTACTCGTATCTTTGATGAACCGCTTTCTTCCTTGTTGTTATTGTTATGCATTCAGGAAACCTGCTAGTTGCCAGTTAGCATGTTAACATAGATCAATATATGAGTGATTCTCTGTCAAAATCAGCATGGAGAGGAGCGTAGAGACATCTGTTTGCAGCTTGCAGCTCTCTCTCTCTCTCTCGTCGTTTCCGTTCTGTCAGTGGATTTCTACGATGGGGGAAAATGGAATTAGGACATTTCAGTACTACGGACAGCGCTCCACCTACACGCACACATCCCGGGTCCCCCCCACAACAAACAGCGCTGTCCATGGTCCTGAAATAACAGCTAAGCGACAGTCACATGTATCTCGGCCAACAATCATGTTGTTTTCGCTATATTTTTCTATAGATACATAAAGCTTAAACAAAGGGGGCAAAAAATACAACGCTGCACCTTAAGATCTCTTGTGGCGCCGGGCCCGAGTTGAACTGGAACAGCAACACATTCTCACTCCAAACTTGTGAAATGCATAGTGTCCTTTCAAAATAAACAAAGTGGTTATGTTTAAGCAACACAGCCACTTCGTTAGGGCTAGGAAACGGTCGTGGTTGAAGTTAACGTCACTGACTAGAGACTCACGTGACTTACAGGTCTGACAATTTTAGCGACTGACGTGACAAAATAAGTGAACGTGAACTTTTAGTCACCACAAGCAGCGGTCTCCTGGCTACAAGTCTTGTGTTTGTTTGACCCATCCACCTCCCCTCTGACCCGCCCTTAACAGACTCTCACACTATTAATGCTACGTCACTTGCTTCGATTGTCCAATCACGCTGCGGGTGGGTTTACTTTGGAGTTAGTTGAAAGCCCGGTTCGTCACGTACTGTCGCTAAAAGGTGCCTCCGTGCATCGGTTTCCATCCTTTCCTTCCTAAACTTTTCTCATTCTCTGCACAATAAAACTAGTTGACCTTTTAACAGCAATTAAAAAAATCAATACGTCCCACATTTCTCATTTATTAGGTGTATATTACAAGTAATATTATTTAACAAATTGCTTGTGTTCCCTTTGACAGCAGGCACTGTCTTCTGAGTATTACATTGTATTCTGCATCACATTTGTTGAAGCCAAAATGAATCATTTCAGTGCCAGATCTTATAGTCATCCTACTCATGTCCATGTCAGCCTCTTGACTTAAATGCAATCATTTATTAATTAAATAATTCCACGTCTACAGTCAAGAATGGCACAAAACTGAAGGTATTTTCTTTTAAATAAGCCACATAGTACGTCACTCAACTTGAGAGTGACATTAGTGGACTGAATGTCGCTGCAAACAGTTTCTTTTGAGATTCGATGGTCACTTTTCAACCGCACAAAAATAGCCGTTATGTGGTTGTCAAGTAGCTTTGAATGTCTGATTTCAACAGTAGACATAAAGCCATTTAGAGGCAGGCTTGTTATGTCCTGAGTTGTGAAGTTACCTGTATTTCAGCATATTAATGATACGTTTAATGCTGGCTAGGTCTATCTAGAGCCGACGAGTGTGAGGTTCTTGAAGTTTCATGTCAGATTTTCATTCTCGGCACATTAAAACTAGTTGGCCTTTTAACAGCAATTACATAATCAATATGTCCCACATTTCTCATTTATTTTGTCACTTAGGTGTATATTACAAGTAATTTAACAAATTGCTTGTGTTCCCTTTGACAGCAGGCACTGTTTTCTTAGTATTACACTCTGCATCACATTTGTTGAAGCCAGAATGAATCATTTCAGTGCCAGATCTTATATCCATCCTACTCATGTCCATGTCACCCTTCAATGCAATCATTTATTAATTAAATAATCCCATGTCTATGCCCAAGAATGGCGCAATACTGATGGTATTTTTCTTTTGAACAAGCCGTGTACTTCTTTACTCAACTTGAGACTGACATTAGTGTCGCTGCAAATGGTTTCTTTTGAGCCAACCAAAGGGAAAACTTTATCGAACATATGAACGTGAGCAGAATTAAGTGTTAATATCGGTGTATTTTTGATACGCCCGTGCCTCTGTGTTGCTCCACAGTCTTATTTAGTTGCTAGGAAGTTGCAGCAGCATCAAACAGTGCTGATCAGGATTGCAGTGGCCTGGTGAGGCAGCAGCAAACGGGCTGGGTTCAGGGGATGAATAATTCACTCACATGAGCCCAGACTTCTTCTGGCCGTGAGACTAATATTCAACAGCACCTGTGTGTCTGAAAATCTCTCCCCTTCAACCCACCAGGTTATTTTCCCTGGGGGAAACCTCACCCCGGCATCACCCCAGCTGTGCCTTCTCCAAACTGTCAGAATAGCAGCGCCGTGGCTGGAATGCTGCGCTGGGATGACAGAAATGTACAGAGGAAACCGATCAGTGTACAGTATAGGCTGCCGTGTGACTGCAATACTGAGAAAAGTGGGAACATAATTAGTGCTGGGCATCAAACCTCAATACTTTGTTGGTACCAACAGAGATTTGTTTATGGCACCGAGCTATGTAAACAATCAGGTACCAAGCTGGCAACGAGTACCTTGTTATTATTCTTTGATCATATCTTCCCTGATTTAAATCAACATTTTGCCAGATGAGAAAACAATCTCACACACACAATGTCCATTTAGTAGCGGTTGGGGAGTGTTTGATCATATCATATGGTCTTTGTCAGCAGAGTTTGCCCAGTTGTCAGTGGACTGTCGATGTTCAAATTTCCATTTTTTTCATTAGCACTTTAAGGACTTCTCGTCCGTGTTAAGTTAAAAGCTGAGCTTCATGTGTTATGGCTGAGAACAGCTACTAAATGCACCTCGTAGATACTTTATTTGTCCCTGTGGGGAAATTGTGGTGAGATTATTTATTTAGCTGCTGTTTCCAAGGTCAAGAGTGATCTACGAACATTTTGCCAATTATAACATTTTGACAAAGTTCTTGTACAACTCTTTGTGTATGTCATTTTGGTTTTTGTACCAAAACTCTGGATTCCCCGACCAAAACATATGCCTCATTTCCACTGTAGGGTTCAACTCGACTTGACTTGACTCGACTATTTTTGCAACCAGGTCCTTTTCTCTTTTTCGTTTTCCACTGTGGATAGTACCCCGTCAGTGTAGTTGGGATTCTCAGCTGATCGCTGTAGTGAAGCCGGGTGAAACTGCTGTGACATCATCAATGCGACACTTCATCTGCAACCAAACAGAGGGACGTCTGCACTTCGTCAACTGCATGGAGTAATTTTGCGGTAGTGGTGTAACGGACCGTATTTAATCCATGATTGGGTGAAGGTAAATTCTAACGTCATCATGATGTGTTTAAATTCCCTACTTACTTTTTTAACTTATAATTAGGGAAGTCAATATTAATACGATAATAATTTAGGACGAATTTATGCTATGTGATGGTTTCTGGACATTTGTCATTGTTTTGTGTTGTTAATAGATTTCAAATAATAAATATAAACATTTGCATAAAGCAGCATATTTGCCCACTCCCGTGTGGATAAGAGTAATAGATACTTGACAAATCTCCCTTTAATGTACATTGTGAACAGATAAAAAATGTGTGATTAATTTGCGATTAAATGTTTTAATTGATTGACAGACATACTTATACTCTATACATCATTAGAACTACTAATGCGAAGATTTCTTTGTCAATAAAAGTACAATCTTTTATTTCCTAATATTTGAATTGCGTGTTTTTATGCAAATAACCACTATAGATGACTTTAACAAAGTAAAAGGCTAACATTTAAATTTAAAAACATTTATATTAAAAAATATCAACCAAAACGATCTGTTTTGGTTGATATGGTTCATCAATGATCTGCAATCTGTATCTGTGGCATTTGTGCCCTTTTTTTCTACTGATACAATCCGAACGGTGAGTTTTGAGATCAGTTGCACCCCTATTTTGCGGCCTCTTTTAAAATCTGGGTTGAGTGAATTTAAAAAAATGCAGTCGCTGATGACGGTAGCTTAGCTATTTAAATATGGTGGGTTTGTGAAGGTTCTCGCTGACCAATCATTGCCCTCAGTGTTTTCACTCCACCTTTTAGTATCGGCTCAGACTGCTTAGAACCTAGACAGAGGTGGTACCAAAAAAAAAGGACCGGATACTATCCACAACTTTGCTAATATCTTTTTTTTGTTTGGTTTTGTAGACATATTTTTATGTCATTGTTTTATGCATAACAATGGCAGAGCTGCCTGACTTTGGTTTGAGAACAACACGCTGAATTTTATTCCATTTTTTTCCCCCTCTTCCTATCATTCTACATTTCATCATTCAGCCTTCATTTCTATAATTATCTGAACAAAAGACTCTCAAGCGTTGACAGATCAGCTGCGTCCAAGCATGCGTGTAGGCGTTTGTGCACCAAACACGTAGATCGTGTTTATAGTGTGTGTGTATGTGTGTGATGGTTCACAAGTGTACACATGGATGTGTGTTGCTGCACATGTTGGCATGTTTTGTCTGTGTGCTGTGTGTGCGCTGTGGTTTCCTCCTGGTCCCCGTGTGTCAGGTAGCGGACCCATCTCAGGCTTATTATCAGGGATGTGACAGAAGGTGGCAGGCAGCAGCGGCGACGCCTTAATGAAACCTGGGCCCTGGCTAATTGGTGACACCGTAGCGTGAGGGAATGAAAGAGGCAGTAACCAGACTGGCAGGACGAGAGGAGGGGACAGCGGGTCCGGCCCTCGCACCATTAAATTAGGCCCGTCATGTTCATTTGTAGAACACACAGAAGGAGGGGACACCTACACTCTCCTTATCAAAATCCTGCAAATGCAAAACTCCCCGCTGGTCGACCAGAGATAGTCCCCGTTAACGCGTTTTCTACTCAGCAGAGTTTTCCTTTTCAATCTTCTGCTTTTCATTATACCTTGGCAAGACTTTCTCTTTTGCTCTCACTTTCAAAGAGCGAGGTTAGGCGGGGATGAACCTTGGCCTCTTCTATTCTTGGTGCCTGGTTTTTAGCATAGATCAACATGTGTTTAAGTAACAGAACCAAGTGAGTTGTGCTTTTAACTAAATCCAAAAGGTCTTAAAGTGAGACTACTTTTGAAAGAAAAAAACATGCGTTCTCCCTCTTATGAATAAAAAGGTCATAGGCTATATGCACCATTACTCAATTTACCACACTCATGGGTTTTACCGCTACAGCCTTATTTAGTCTTGTATGGCCAACAGAGTATGGTGGTAGCACGTCATTACAAGGACATTCCACGTGTTATGAGGTCACATTTTAGCCTTTTCGCTTGTCATTTTTACACCACGCAACAAAACTACGGTAATGTTAGTAGTTAGGTTTAGGCAACAAAACCATGAGGTTTAGGGTTAGGGTAAAATACGTACAGAAACAACGTAACATGAGTCCGCAAAACATGTCACAAACGTCACCAAGAAACAGGTTGAAAGCATGGATGTATGAAGAGAATTGGATACAGTGTTGTAGGCAGGCTCCCGTTCATTCCTATGAGAGTTGCTCAGTGGTGCGTGAAGCCAAAATGGCTCGACTGCTGAGGGGTGAAGTACCTGTATCTTCCGGCGATCTTCCGCATCCATTGGGCCCTTAGAGCAGGCGCAATAGCGTTTCCTTTAACTTCGCCTCCCAGCCCTCTCTCCAGCCTCGGTCTGGGTCTCATTTACATGAACGGAGGAAGGGAGATAACTCTGGATTTGGCAATTAGTGCATTTTTCAACTTTTAGGATGTAATGATTTAAATAAGGGCTATTCAAGTGGGAAGTTGATTTTGATCATAAAAATTATCCTCTGGGTTACAGACGTCTCTTTCCCAATGTAAATCTATGGGGAAAGTTTTTTTGGGCGCAATGGCATCACGTGACGGACTCGGAAGTTGTATTACCGCCATTTGGCCACTACGAAAATTTGCTTCAAAGCCCGGTGCACTTCTTGGGGGCTTGATTGAAAGTTCTGTGTTTGTTGGATCCATTCACCTGTAAGCAGTCTTTTTCACTTTTTATTCAACATCACCAGCTCTGAGCGTAGCATATTCACGTGGATGCATTTACATTGCAGTCAGTAAAGATTACATGGTGTACAAATGACACATCAAAAGCAAGAAAGGCGTTTTTATTACATGTTTTTGCCTTACGGGCACACGCAACAGGGCTGTTTGCATCTGTTGAAATGGCGTTCTGCCGATTATCAAGATTAACATAACACATATCACAGATGTCTAAAAAACCCGGGCAATTATCTGTACACTTAGACAGGGGGTGAGTGAGTTAATATCTTTTGTATACTTGGGTTAACCAACCCTTTGTGCTTGGATTGGATGGCAGTGCCTGAGGTTGTCGGTAGTTCTTACCGCCTTGCTCTGGGCTGGCTGTCTGACCCTCCCGCCTCACAGAAAGACAGTTTGGCTTCCTTTTGTCCACCACAGCTTGAGGGCTCCTTCCGGGGTGTCAGAGCTGACCTTTCCCTGTTGGTAGGAGGGGTAACGTACAGCCGGCCTCTATCTGTCATGCCACCAGCTGTGTTTATTATACCTCACAGGGGGCTACTGCAATGTTATGTTTGAGTACTCGCAAGTGAGGTGCAGTATGAGTTGTGTCTCCTACTGGTACTGATGGCCCCCTACTCGCTCCATTTATTTCTAGCACCAATCATTATCTGTCATTGAAATTTAGAATTATACAAGCCATTTAAAAGTTCATTATGAAAAATGACTCACTCTAACATATAGCCAGCATTTCATTAAGTTAAAGAACTGTGTAAAGAAGCGATTGCTCCGCAGCTTAAGAAAGATTAATCCACAGACTAAAAGGTGTTCAGATCTCTGTCTATCCTCTATCTTCACTGGTTCACATCTGAGGCTAAGCTCGCTTGTCCCACAAGATCGCGATGAAAGAGCCCGGCCGCTTTGACCATGTTGTTTTAGACCCGTACATGTAATGACCTGATCAAACATCCTCTGTGCTCATGGGCTGACAAACACCAAAACAAATCAGATTTCCTTCTACTTCACTTCTCTCCTTTCTGTGACAGATCTAGCCCAAGTCTGTGATCTGGCTGTCCTCGACTACACGGGGAGATCAAAGAAGGCGAAAAACATTTACATAAAAGATTATGTATGAGTTGTAATTAGTGCCTTCCTCGGCAGTGACAACAGGAAAAAAAAATCTGTGGTTTTTTGGCTGGAAGATGAAACGAAGGTGGGGTGAGATTTATAATAACCAGGTCTGAGCTTTAGTGTCACATTTTTAATTGAAGAAATCCCCCAGAGATTGTCCAGCTTTTCCAGGAGCACCTAAAAAAAGATAGATTAGGATTAGTGTTATTAATTTTTGTTAATGCATTCATGCACATTCATTTTCTCCAAGATAATTACGTGTTTTACTTCCAATTTCATATGCCCAAGTGTACTGCTGCAACCCCAGCAGTGCATGAACACACTCCCCTCAACTCCATCCTATAAAAATGAGGTTATTTCATCCTCCAAATTCCATTGAAAATCATGCGTAGTTGTCATATTACATCAAGGTACTACACTATGATTTTTAGTGAGTGATGCAAGATTATTGCTGTGGGCAAGAACGGATTTTTTTTTTGCTACACTCTGGTACAGTGGGTGCCATATTTATTGCATGTGGAGGATTTTTCTGAAGATGTGTCAATTGGCAAAGCTGTAAGAGAAATCTCTTTAATGTGTCTGTGCTGCAGCATGTCATTAGAGGCAATTTCCCTGCCACAAAGAGGGTCAGCGTAGGGGGTCACATTGTTTTGTGTGCTCATTGGACTATTATCTCGAATTGTGGAAGAAGACAATTTTTGAAATTTCATTCTAATCGTTATAAGTAGCTTGGCGAGGTGGAAGTTCATCTTGCACACTTGTAAAAGGGTACTATTTTCGGAAATTAAATAGGACGCCCTCGGATGTGCGCACCTTATCTCCTACTAATACACTAGCACACACACTGTGGAGCGGTGACAGTGGCGAGGCATGGAGGCTTATCCTCCTGTGGGAGGAGCTGACATTTACTCTGAAAATTCACCTTTGGTTTCTGCCTCTGGATTTATGATATCACTCTTATCTAGATTCCATCACAATTTTTCATTACTGTTGTACCTTACCGGCGTGTGACTCTCTGTCATGGCTTGTAAGATTTGCCCTCCGAGAGTAAAGATTGAGTTGTATGAATAGTTTAGTCTTGCACTGCTGATGTTTCTTTAAAACGTGCGCAGCGTCGGAAAAGATATGCATTGACATTTCCGATGTGTGCATTAGGCCTCTTGCGATGAAGTCGGACTACATGCCAGACAATCCGCTGGCTGCAGCGGTGGAACATTCAAACCCTGCGCTTAATTAATGTTTCGCCCGACTTGCTCCAATTCTGTCAATCCCTAATTCCAGGAGGGATATTATCCTTTGCCCGTTAATAAGTTTTTAAACATCTTTTCAATTTACTTGGGAATATGGAGAGATTTGCTTAACATATTTCATATATCTACACTACTGCTCTCATAGGAGAAAGTCAACAGCAGCTGTCTTGCAAGCATGATTTTCCAGGAAAAAGTTCTTAGCTGTGAAATCTCGTCCTTCCTCATTTGTGTTCTTGAACCTCTTGAATACTCCTTGGATCTCTGAATCACAGGATACAGTTACAACTTTCTTATACAGATTGAGTCTGACAGCACATTTGTTGCAAGACAGAGCCAATCACCTGACCAAGCCCCGTGTTGTCTAATTTCTTGAAATGAATGTCATGTACTGTAAAACGGCTCCCACTCCGGGTTCAGACTAGACGGGCTGAATTCCACCTCGGTGGGCATGCATGATGTTAATGCCCCCTAATATCTGGCAGCACACACTCTGATACTCGGTGTAATGAGGAAAACACTTGAAATACAGATAATTCCTCCAAACATGCATGCTCTATTAGACGGATCACATTTTGTTGTTGTGAGGTCTGTAACGAACGAGTGAATTTTGGTGCCAGCAAAACAATGACAAATTGACCAGAGACCTCTTAAATGATACCGGGCGTGGCAAACAAGCTGTAATAATCCTATATTTTTTAACTCACTGCATATTGCTTTCACAGAGGGAGAGAACAATACTGTGATATAACGTCTTTTTTCTTTTAACTTCTAAAGACAACTTTGGATAATAAGATAGTGGAACTGGTTTGTGATTTTAAGAATCTGCCACTTTAACCATTGGATGGAAAGTGTAATCCAAATAAAATGTGACACACTAAAGACCTTTACACACTGGGGGCGATTCATTTACATCATTATAGTCTTGCACTGCCGATGTTTCGTCCATATATTTTTTCAAACTGTTGTTTTTGTCATGAGTACTTTCACACATTATTATGCGGCGAAAAAGCGCCGTAAGTTTTTTTCAGAACGTGGTCACTTTTTTTCTGCACAACGAGATGCTTGTTGTGCAGAATGGACATAGTCAAAACACACACTATAGTGTACAAGCAAAACCGGCAAACTTTTACTCCTTTCAACCTTGACAAAGGCAGCGCGGACCAGATATACTCGTTATGTTCTTACCTTCCACAATAAAAGCCCTAGACGTAACTGTTTACCAGAACAAAATTCACCCAAAGCATGTCGCTAAAAGGAAACTCAATAAAATAGCTTCCAGTAGCTCAGACTATAAAACAATTTACCTCCGACATCCCACCAGATGCTGTTCTGGGTCAATAGATTCCCAGTAGTTGGTCGTCTGCGAATGTATTCAAACCTTTTATTGAAAAAGTGTCGCAACTGTGACAAATTCACATCGCTGCCAGTATGAATGAATTTAATGTGAAATATCTGCAGGCGAGTATTACACATTTTTGTGTCGTTCATTCGTCACGCCTTCGGTGAAGGCCTCAAAAATTGAGCCATTCACTTGTATATGGTTGTAGGTGAATTATAGCCCAGTAGCATCAATTTGGTGATTGCAGGTCAAGTTCAGTGATTTCTATACTACTGTTTATAAGATATAAATGAGAACCTCTACTCTCAGACATATAATTGAAAAGTGAACTCTGGTTGCTAAATTTGGTTGAAAAGTGAAAGATATTTAGAATCCAAGGCTCCATATGGATTCAAATGCATTTAATGTCTATATTTCAATGTGAAACAGGTCCCAACTACATGTGGAAAATTAAGCATGAAGTGAATCAAACTTTAAAGACAAAATGGACAAGAAGTCAAGAGAGCTCAGAATCACCAACATTTGAAAATCTACAGTCTCATGACAAAATGAGCAAACTCCATATGCTGATGAAGACGGCTGAAAGCTTAAGCTTGTAAGTGAGTTGACCTTGAGAAGACTGTCAATATATAATTAGGCAATATAAAGATTAGATTAATAGTTCATTACTCTGGTCTTCTGAGAGAAATGGGCACATTTAACATTTCAACCCATATTAGCCCAGTTTGAAGCTACTACTTCTAGATGTATTTTTTTTTAACCTGCAAATCACCAAGTAAATTCTTACTGTGAAGCTTCAAGTAATATCAGCATAGCAGAGAAAACCAGCTGTGGCCCACCCGTGTTTCCTGCCTGCTCTCCTCACGCTAATGTTGCCATAGCCTGAGGCCATGGCG
>CAKALG010039447.1:0-10923 GCA_916700815.1 Helicolenus hilgendorfi
AAAGGAGAGGAGGGGGCACGGCTGTGTTGCAGCTCCAAGCCCCTGCTGCCTCCCATCTCTCCTTGGTGCTTTCAGGTCTTTTAGAGTTTGCTCTGCCGGTTACTGCCGCTTCATAAAACCTCAATGGCGGAAACACAATGCCAGGCAGGAGAGGGGTCATGGCTGAACTTGAACCTCGGCTCCAGCCAAACAACCACTGGCAAACCAAGAAGTTCTAATAAGACAAATTCCAACCATCCCTCCTACTGTCTGCCTCTGCCAGCTTACCTTACACTGATACCAACTCTGTCAGACACGTATGCTGAGTGACTCACTAATATAATCTCTTTTGCTGCATCATATCCTCTCACAACTGAGATATTGCTTTTTCTTTTCTAATATAATGACGAACAATTGTTTGATGCATCAAAAATCACCTGCGTTGTGCTCATAATGCTTACTGAAAGAGATCCTTTTATCCTCCTGGTTCCATCATAATGCAGCTGAGCTGTCGATAACTATTCTGTTCGGTGAACAAGTACTTAAAGAGTTCTTCACCTGTGCATTGACCCTACTGTCTCCTTTGCTGTGTTTATACAGGAGCTGGAGAAAGCCCTGTCAGAGCAGGACTTTGACTTCCTCGGAGACCTCATTGCTTGTCTGTTGCAGGGATGCTACCAACGCAATGACATCACGTAAGTATAGAATTAAGTAAAGAATCTTGTATATCGGAAAAGGCTGTTGAATGTAATGTCACTGCAGCTTGAGGTCTTTATGTTTAATAGAGAGGCAAAGTCCCTCCCCTTCCGGTGGACCTGATGGGACCTTATTTAGGAAAAAATATGTACGATAGTCAACGTCCAGAGACAAATACATTTTTGATCCTGTTTGAATTGCACCATGAATCACACATATGATGTTTATCTGTTTAGTTTTACAAAAAACTTTGATTTTCTTGACTAGCAAAATTATGTTTGAAATTGACAAACATCATATGTGCGATTCACGACACAAGTCACACCGCAAAAACTAGGCTGACAGACGCTCACAGATGGCCCCAAACTGTCCGACGGCCGACCGTCGCTTTGGTGTGTCAGGGCCTTAATAGTTTACAATACTCTGCACTGTGGACACATTTCAGTCAGCTCAAAGAAGTATTGAGAAGGTCCAGTCCTACTCTCCAACACATCATTCTAGTCATTGTTGTTTCCCAAAGTGTTTTACTTGTATGTAGTTTCTTGCTGTAGCTTTTCATATTGTGCTCACCACCTATCATAAAAAAACTATAGACAACAATGGTCCGGCAGTGTTTTGGCATTCTTCAAGTACTCTCAGTAAAGAATGAATTTGGCAAGGAAGGGTTTATTGGTTACAAGGGATGTGACGGTGAGGAAATTTTCCCACCGGTTAATAAACTTGTAACAACACCGGTGTTACTGATTAAATCCGGACATTTTACAAGAAAAGATGACGCTCAATATCTGTAGCGCGCTTACTTTGATCTTAACCATTGGTTGGCTGTTCTCCAGTCAGGCTTTCACTGAGGGGCCACAGGTTTCCACCTGGTGCTTGTCCGCCGTGCATGCTGGCTGTGACCACTCTGTTCTCCACACGGCGATTGCCTAATTAATGTTATGGTTCCCTCATAGCATTGGGTTTAAATCAGAAATATTGCCAAACATGCGCTTTTGCTTTTCGCTATGACACCAAATCCTCTGCCTGTCAACTCTCTCTCGTCCCGTGTGTGAGTGAAATATGACTCCTGCTGCTCTGTGCTGAGACTTCATATGGAGCAGCGTCTGGTGTCCGACTATGTATTGATAACACGGCGCTGATACGTGAAAATGGGTTTTATTTATATGAAAAAAAAAAAAAACGACGGTGGGAGCAGTGGTCAAGTAATGTAATCGGTGTGTTCCTGAACACCGTGTAACACCGGGAACACCGACTACCACAGCAAGCCTATTGGTTAACATGCATTCTGATGATGAAAGGGCGAGGGAATATGGTACAAGACGACCTACATCCTACTGTTTGATGTTCTTCAAGCAGCTGTAAACCTGCACTGACTTGTATTGTTGAATTAGGTTTTTACAAATGTAGGTCCAGCTCTAAACCTTGCCAGAACTAGAACAGTGGAAGCATCTCCTGCAATATTTAAATAAAACATCAGAGGCACGGTGGAAAATTATCAATGCACATTTTTTCTAGTTTGATATGTAGCTTCCAAGATAAAAGCAGTATTTCCATCTACCTCAAATTAGTCATAACACCCAAGAGCCTTCACAGGAAGTCTGAGTCATCGGCACAATGACTCGCTGAGGAGTCAGAATTTACTCACCGTACAGTGACTAAAGGTCTGTGGTGAAATAATGCTCTACTATTACAGAAGTATATGAAAACAACACAACCACTGAAACTTCCACTGTAATCAAATGATGGGAGAAAGTGAGTGTGTAGCAGAGGTTTTTATTCAAATCCACAAATATGTTTAATCTCTCATGGGGCTTCCCCCTCCACACACCTCCTATCGTAGCCCATCATTAGAGAGTAGCATAGTGGTACCAGTGAACCGATAAGCAGAGAGGCAGGAATGATCCAGTTTTTCCAGCCAGGCAACCGGTAACAGGAGGACAACCTGCTTTATTGGACTGGACAGGCGCTGGCATCCTGGGGGTGGCTGCTCAGCACTAGCCTTTCACAGAGCTGCCCTTTTCATCCGCACGTGTTAAACGCTCTGCCGGAGCGGGGGAAAGAAGGGAGGGAGCATGTTGGGGAGAACGAAGGGACAGAAAGTAGGAGAGATGGGGTAGTGAGGAGGGGAGAGGGGGGCCTGCAGCTGTGTGAAAAGTGCACACTGCTCTTTCAAGATAAGCCATTTTTTTTCTGTCCGTCTTTTCTCTTTGCCGTTGCATAGATGCTCACCCTTGCCCCAAGCCCTTGTTCTGTTCATGTGAGTTGGAGCTGAAAGGTACAGATTAATCGGCGAGACCTGAACCGGAACCAACATTTATTTACCAGCTTCCACTCATAGCAGAGATACAACCCCACTCCCATTCAAAGAAACTAGTCAGAGTTTTTCTCTGTCTCAACAGGGCAGTTTGAACTAGGGTTGAACAATGTTTTTAAAAATATCTAATTGTGATTATTTTGACTGATATTGCAATATGATTTGCGATATTAGAGGGAATGATCATATATGCATCAATATTCTCCTTTTCACTGAAGAACATATTAAAATGATTATGGTGGGATTTTTGCTGGGATCTGTATTGTGTCAAAACAGTCTCATAAGTATTCAATAACAAATGTCAACTTATGTAACTGGTCTTGAGAAACATATAGCACCTTCCTCTCTCACTCTCTGTCTCTCATCCGTTCTGTTGTTCTGCCCTTTAGCCCCGAGGCATTCAGCGGTTACCTGGACGACATCATCAGCTACCGGTGGGAGCTGGAAGAAGGGAAGCCCAACCCACTTCGAGATGGTCCCTTTGAGAATCTGCATCCTCGCACTCAGGTGGAACTGCTGCACCGGCTGTGCGACTACCGCCTAGATGCCGCTGATGTCTTTGACCTGCTTAAGGTAAAACGTCCATGAGGATCAGCTCAAACAATCTAGACACATTTGTTTTCATGCTTGCATGGTTTTATGCATTATACTCAGGTTTGAGGTTTTATTTTTTGTGACTGGGTTGAAATCAAAGCCATGCGCTTATGTGCAATGATACTGGTGTTCAAGGTTTTGCAAAAACACCAGTGAAGCTACATGAGTTAATGTGTAAACCACAGAAATATGACCGACCTAGCCTGTAAGCATTGTATCCCATTAACACTTCATAGTTAGTGCATGAAACACCTGCTACTACTTTGATTAGTTTTTACCTTTAACAGGAGAAGTAGTTTAAATAGATTCTGTGTGTGTATATAATGCATCAGGTGATTTTCAAACATTATGTTTTTGTACAAGGTGAAAGCACCTGAGCACACGGGTTGGTGAATTTCAAAGCACCATAAATTTTATTCTTTTAACTCATTTGTGCGCAACTGACATTTTTAATTTCCTTTGTGAATTTTTCACAAATGTGAAGAAATTAAAAAAATCGGTCAAACCGTGGCTGAAAAGTGAGTTTTTCTTATCATACTATATCTATTATTTGGGTACAAATACCTACTGTTGTTCAATAGGCTCCATTATATTTTAGGAAAAAACAGTAGTTTCAACTGCCCAAAGACTAGATATAGTATGATAAGAAAATGTCTGTATCTCAGAAACTACAAAGGGTACAATCAAGTATTTGGTATCTATGAACTCATAACAAGTTGAACATTAAAGATATGCACACATATGCAGGGTAAAATAATGAAAATGGAAAACACAATGTTAGCATTTTTCCTAATTTTTCAAAAATCCTGTCTTTGATTATTTATAAAAGTGTGATTTTTTTTTTCATACAATCTAAATTTTCAAAGATACGGTTAGCTACTTGCCCAAAGTGTGCCTGTACCAAATTTCAAGACTTTTGACCAATCAGAACAGATGTTGTGGCATTTTTCCTAATCATACTAAATATACAGTAGTCTTCGGGCACTAATGGGTTAATCTACACTGGAGCTTTTTTTACTGTGGCCCAAAGAGAAGCTGTAAGATTTTCATTTACACCTACACCTACATTTGTAACGGAATGCTTCCAGTCCTGAATTTCCAGGTCATTTTTTCTTACACCTGACAAAGATAACAGCAGCTCAACGTATATATCCTGTAATTAACTAGGGTGCAACAAATAATAACCTGACAGTTTTACCTCCATCCCGACTGTCAGTTTATAATTTTCCTCTAATACATTTTCCAGTTTCCCTCATGAGATAAGATTTTTTGAACTCATTTATCAGATTAAATTTATGAAGGCACTCGGAAAGAGAGTGAAAGTGCCTCATGTCTGTGTATGATTCACAGCCCTGTAGGCTCAAAGGACTGAATGACATCATCACTAATGACTGATGATTTAAAAAAACACAGTCCTACACATGATTTAAGAAATGTAATGTGCCCACCCCTCACCCCACACCCTCCATCAGGGACTGGATGCAGACAGCCTGAGAGTGGAACCGCTGGGGCAGGATGGAAACGGAGCCCTCTACTGGTACTTTTACGGCACTCGTATGTACAAAGAAGAGCCGGTCAAGAGGAAAGCAGAGAAGATCAGGTAAATGTTACCGGCCATTGTTTATCTTCTTTCTCTGTCCAGTACACCAAGAATGAATGTCACTGGTCATGTTTTCTGTGGTTAACTAGTGCATGTGCTAAGTGTCTAACTGCAGCAGTAGTTTGACCCTCATTTACAGGCCTGTTAAGGGTTAATTATAGAGGACTCCCACTGCTAATTACCTTGTTTAAAAGGCTATAATTGTAAAGACTTCTCTACTTCATGTTTCCAACAGTGAAACCACTGAGCTGACATTACCAGAGAAGAAGAAAAGGGGAAGACCACCAAAGAAGATAAAATTGGAAGACCCTCAGCTAAAGTGAGAAAAGGCATTTTTTTTGTTTGTTGTCAGTGCCAACAGCGTAGAGCAGAGAAACACTCACATGTGCAGTTGGGCATGTGTTGCACAGATGTACTGGTTATGTCAAAAGAAAAACCTGCATTTAACCGTCAAAGCAGATGCCATGGCTGTTTGCCATGTGGTCTGTGTGTGCATAGATGATCTGAACCATCTAGAAAATGACATGATGGAGTTTTTGAAGACTTGTTATCATTCACTTTGCTCTCCGTCAGTTGGTGACTGACCTGTCGCCCACTGCTATATCTGAATTGTGATACATGAATATTTCTTGCCCACATACTCACACATACCAATCATATTCTGACCACAAATATTGACCACTTGTATTTGAATTGGCTCTGTATGACAAAAAAACATGTTGATCATGGGAAATGTCATGGATATATAGAGCAGTCTTATAAATTGCAGCATGTGTTTTTGTATTCCTACGTTTATTTTAAATCATCGGGCTACTGTACACTGCACAGTTTGGATTGGGCTTCAAGTGAAAGGAAACTGAAATGTTAGCACAAGGCTAAGGAAGGACTTGCAGAATATATCTTCAAGAGTAATCTAATGTCCAAAAAGCCTAAAAGTCAAGGAAACATAAATTCTAGGGCTGTCAATTGATAAAATACTTTAATCGCAAATTAATCACACATTTTATATCTGTTCAAATGTACCTTAAAGGGAGATTTGTCAAGTATTTAATATTCTTATCAACATGGGAGTGGGCAAATATGCTTGCTTTATGCAAATGTATGAGTTATATTTATTATTGGAAATCAATTAACAACACGAAACAATGATACATATTGTCCAGAAAGCATTAAAAAATATGCTCAAATCATAACATGGAAAAACTGCAGCCCAACCAGCAACAACAGCTGTCAGTGTGTCAGTGTGCTGACTTGACTATGACTTGCCCCAAACTGCATGTGATTATCATAAAGTGGGCATGTCTGTAAAGGGGAGACTCATGGGTACCCATAGAACCCATTTTCATTCACATATCTTGAGGTCAGAGGTCAAGCGAGCCCTTTGAAAATGGCCGTGCCTGTTTTTCCTCGACAAAATTTAGCGTAAGTTTGGAGCGTTATTTAGCCTCCTTGTTGACAAGTTAGTGTGACATGGTTGGTACCAATGGATTCCTTAGCTTTTTTAGTTTCATATGATGTCAGTATCTTCACTCTAGCTTCAAAGCTGAGCTACAACCTAATAATCACATGTTGCGTTAATGCGTTAAAGAAATCAGTGCTTTGACAGCCCTAATAAATTCATTCACAAAGTTTTGGACGGTTGTTCTGAAGTGAAACTAGCTGAAGATACAATAGTTTTAATCTCTCTGTTCTTTGTAGGAATGTTTTTTATCTGTTATTCTGCAATGTTTCTTTTTACCTTTCAGTGAGGTGGAAAGTGAAGTGACAGAAGTGAAGACCGAAAATGGACTGGAAGATGTCCGCCCTAGCACAGGTGAAAGGATCTCATGAATATAAGCAATTTCATTTTCATGTTGATTATATCGAGGAATCTGTTTATTTGTGCTTTATTTTAGTTCTGACCAAAAGTTTCACTGCTTTAATTATCCCTATACATTTTCCTCAGAATGAATAAGCCACGTCTCTCTTCTTTGCTTCTAGCAGGCCGTAAGCGAGGCACTTGGTCCCTCGTGTGTGATACAGAGGAACAATGGGTCGGTCTGGTTGAAAGCATCAAGGACAAAACCTCCCCACAGGACCGCCACCTCTACCGTGTCATCAGCCAGAACTTCCTACCTGAGATCAGCAGCATGATTGAGCACAAGGTCAGACACCAAAGAGACACAGTTACTATTAACCCCCATTACAGCAGTGCATAATGTCTTCTTTTAGATCGTGTCTGGGTACAGTTTGTCAGCTACTGCACAGAGCTTTATGAATGAATACCAGCTCATAAACGGCAATTCCAAGCATTGTAGATGTGCCAGTGTTCACACCTAAAAATGCAAATTCAATTTTTGCTTCCTATTCTTGCAAATTTGACCACAATGTACTGACTGCAGGGATGGTGGCAGTATCTAAACGCTCGTCTGAATAGAGATCCAGCTGTTTTAAAATACCGTTTTAAAACGAAAACGTATTAGTGTGGATGTAGCCTTAATCTTAAAGGTGCTATGTACAGGATTGGAAGCATTTCTATTGCCTCTCAATGGCTCTTAACATGATGATGGCGAGCCAGCAGCTCGCTACTAACAGTTCAAACAATGTGAAAAATGCTGACAGACAACAGTGTTCACCTGAGGGGAACTGGAAAGTGGGTGCTATACTTCCACGACGATGCCATTGGTCGGGAATGCAGCTGTAACTGCCGTATGAGAGTAGTGCAGAGCAGCAGCCATGATTTAGCCAGTGGGGCACGCTCACATGCACAAGCTTGCACTAAAAGCATGCGTGATGGCCCGGCGATGTCAACGGAGAAACTCGCATTACAACACACATAGAGGGAGAGTGACTTCATTCTCTGCTCAGGTAGACAATGCTCCTCTATATCTTTACATAGCAAATACAGTAGTTGTTTGCTGCTATATTAATGCTCTGGATATCAAATTTAGCACCTTTTAACGATTCTCATTTTAAATTAATCTTAACCTAATCTTATACTTCAAAGCCCTCCAGTGGTAGTAGGGGAAAAAAAACATTATAAATTGCTACCTACCATTCGTATTACTTAATTTTAAATTACTTTTAATTTTAGTCCCTATCCGTACGACTTTTTGACATTGGTGCCCCCAATGGAGCTGTAGTAATGGAGTTTGAAAGGTCGAGCAATCACAATCCTCCTTCAGGAGTGTCATTCATGATCCTGGACATGTTAGCTGGGCCAGCTGCAGGAGAGGTGAAGTGAAGGAAAGCCGGTCTGTGCTTGCCCTTAATTCTGCACACCGGCTTGGTTAATGAAGTTTGCCTCAGGCCCTTGTGCTAGTTTGGTAGCACAAGGGCACAAGTTGTGTAGTGATCTTCATTGGGCTTGGCCATACCTTGGGTCATACTCATTTGTCTATCATAACTTCCTTGGAATGTGTGTTAAGTACCTCGGGGGGAGATTATAGGTATGGTTTTTGCCCCGCTCGTAGCAAACATGAGTCAAAGACAACACTACCCCCTCAACTTTCCTTCAAATGTATTTCTATGGTTTCCAATGGAATTAATTTCAGTCATTGGATGCTACTGCTAGTCAAAGCTAAAGTAGGTATCTGTTTTTATCCCACCTGTTTGTATAAAGATGATGGTTAGGCTTTTTCCACTCGTATGATATATAACCAGCACTGACTGTTGCTATAGAAACCTACGCAGCCTTTCTCCATCATCATCAGCAGTGAAGTAAAGAATCCTGCTGACAGTTTGATGTTGGCCAATCGGTCAGTGGATGACTGTATTCTTATCCTTCATCGACTTTACACTTAGCTGTACTACTCATACTCACACTATATAATGTATATATTGTATATGGCATTCAGAAGGACTCTCTTTCTATAGCTTTTCTCAATGTAGAATATTAGCGAAGCATTTTGGTAGTTTTGTAATGAAAGCAGCAGACCGCGTTTGTTTTTGGTTTGGGCTGGTCAGTAGAGGAGCATCTTGGAGGCTTTTTTGTGTTAGTTTGCTCTTGTGTTTGACTGGCATAAAGTTTTGAAAGCATGAAATTCCACTGCACTGCGTTAAACTCAAAGAGATAGATTTATGTTAAACAGAACTTTTCATGGTTTCTATCTGGCTTGATCAGTGTGGAATAAAAAATTCTCTGAAATTACTGATTGATTCTACTTTGTTCAAAGAACAGTCTCAATTAAAGGGAAGAGAACATTCCCCTGATGTTCGTCTTATGTGCAAATACATTCCACTGATGTCACACAGCAGGAGATCACATTAACAGATCCTTCGTAGTGCGTATTAATTAAATGTACATCATTTCACCATGGTACTGCACGTAGGGCGCCTTCAGATGAAACTCGTGAGCTTGTATTTACAACAACAGCTAATAGCTAGCAAGCGGGTAACATAATGCCGTAAATGCAAAGGAATGACAGAGGAAAACGATTAGGCAGTTGAGAATATCAACATTTTCCCCAGACCTATCATAAAATTATGAGGAAAAACAATATACAACTAAAATTACAATATATAAACTTATTATGCACCTACAAATTTACTTCCATGGCCTTCGCCATTTCTGACAACGTCAACAAACACGTCACAACTCGTAAAACTTCCCACTTATAATGTCATGAATACCACAAGAGGGGGGCGTTCATATGGACTCTTCTCGTGAACACGGTAAACACGATCCCATTTGAAGGCACCAAGAGTCTGTCTACAAATGTATCTTATCAATTTACAAGAGGAGGTGCACCTGCTTCTCAACAAGGATAGGACGAGCTCAAAAGCTGTAACAAAAATGGAAGAACAGACCAGTATAAAAGTAATAAATAGGCACATTTATTCATAAAGTAATAATACATAAAACATATTTGGATGTCGGTAGTCAGTCATGCAAGCATGTGTGGATGTGTGAAAATGTTACAAACAAAACAAAACAACAGCCGTGTCAGCCAGGGAAGAGAGGGGCTCTGGAAGGTGGCAAGCTTTTATCCCCAGAACCACACCAGCCCAGGTGTGGCTCATGATGCTGATGACGACCAGATCCTGTAACATAAAGACGAGCCAGCAAACGGAACACAGGGACACCTATGCTACGTTCACATTGCAGGGCTTAAAGCTTCAGTAGGCAACAAGTTTTTGGCATCATTGGGCAAAAACTCCATAATAACCTTTCAGCATATTGTAATTCAAGTGTTCTGAGAGAAAACTAGACTTCTGCACCTCCTCTTGGCTTGGGTGTCACAATTTTTTTTAATTTGGGACACATTTGCAGTGTGAACGTAGTAGCCCTAGTTTGGAGGGGTCGTCACAGGCAAACATAGTTATCTTTTTTTTTTGTCGTTACTGAGTGACATAATTACTACAAAGACATTGTAATATTTATACATACTTTAACCTCTTACAAGCCTCTAATTTACATGAAGGTGAAATTTGATGGAATTTCCCAGAGCCTCAAAGTAATGCCTTCAAATTGTTGGTTTTGTTTCACCAATAGTCCAACATCCCAAACTATTCAATTTACGATACGGAAAAGAGAAAAGCAGCAATTCCCCACATTAAAGAGGCTAGAACCAGCAAATGTTTGGCATTAATTGACACTAATATATCTGTCTTTCTGTTGGTGTGTGCGTGCATACGAGCACACACAGTGTGTGTAGCCTCTTGAATCCTTCCCTCCGCGTGTCTCAGGCTGCTGTCACCAGCCATTTCATGGGGCACTGACAGCAGGCGGGAGCTCACCTTGAGGCAGGATGGAGCCTCT
>CAKALG010039449.1:2578-16398 GCA_916700815.1 Helicolenus hilgendorfi
CAAGTCATAGTCAAGTCAGCACACTAACATTTTTATGCTGAATGCCGTATTTGCAAAAAGCAGCATGAATCTCCCTTTAAGGTACATTTTGAACAGATAAATTAATTAAATAAATAACCTAATTAAAATTGTTGGCAGTACATTTTTGCCCATAGGTACGATACAGACATTCTCTACCGCATAATAAGTTTAGGTCTCTCTTAAAAGTTTATTTTCAACGCATCGTCTTTCCGAATGTTGGAAAGACACGTCTGTAAGGGAACAACTTGTGCAGGATCTCAGCTCTGGATAAATCATTTTGAACAGATAAAAAATCTACGATTAATTTGCAATTAATCACGATTAAATATTTTAATCAACTTTCAGCCATAATATAAATGTAATTCTTAGAAGAAGGCATTGTTAGCTGAGTATTTTAAGAATTCATTGAAAGTCAACATGGCTTCATTACTGGCTTTTAACACAATCATATTTCTGATAAAAAATAACTCATTCTCTAACATTGGAAACTCTCTTCCATTTTTCCTCTCATCAACAAATATCAGTCTTTGCTGGCCTGCAGTTTCTTAATGCTGCATTTATGATTCAACCTTTCTGCAACTGAATACAGTATAATTATCTGTCTGTTTATTTAGTTGAATGTCAAAACATCAGCGGATGGTTATTACTGGATGTACCTGTGTAATTAAGTGAATTATCTGTTTGGATGTGGCATTTTACGAAGAAAAACAGTCTAAATCCATCACATACAATTTGTTCAGTCCCTGAGCTATATTAAGAATCACAGTCTTCTATTAAACTCCTCCTGAGATGTCATATTACGGCATATATATGCTCATTATATAACAGCGTGTCATAAATATGATCGACAGTCAAGAGCCAACCTAAAGTGTTGGTACTGGCATTTACGTAAAACAACCTTCATAAAGAGCATCAGCTTTTTTTTGAGTCTGTCAGTATTGCTGCGGCTCTCAACATAATAATCTTGGCATTTACCGTCAGTATTTACCAGATTCTAGTCAGCTCAGAATAGCATCTGGCTCTCGGAGATTCCCTTCAGTGACAAAACAATCACTATGAGGCTGACTAACCCAGAAAGACAAAAAACATTTCACAGTATTCAGCTCATTTCCCAGCACCCCGTCACCTCGGAATCAATTCAAGCCCCAAACCGTGGTGTTATTCACACCACATAATTGCTTTGTTCATCCGAAGATGTTGAATGTCGTAATGAGCTCCAACGAGATCCAAGGATAGACCCTGCCCACCCGGGGGGTTGAGCGCCTGATGGCAAGAAGGGGCTCTTGGAAAAATGACTCATGTCGTGGTCTCTACTTTGTCATGCTCTGGCATTAGACATGGATCTCCAGCCGAGGCGCCGCACCTCATTACACATAATTGTGTGGAGCGATCAATATCTGACAACCTGAGGATGAGGACATCTAAAGCAATTTATTCTCAAACATTATGAGAAGATCCCGGCACATCCAGAGCAACAGAAGGAAGCAAAAGCAATTTGCTGTATTGAAAGATAAATTAAACAGTTAAAAAATAAAGCTTTCAACTTGAACCTTCAGTTAGTGAGTGATAAAAACTGGACTTATTGATCCAGAAAGTTTGTTTTCTTGAGATCACAAAATATTACTTCATGATGCTGGTATCCTAGAAAGTGTATACTTTAAAACCACACCTGAGACATATCTGAAATTGGATTACTACTGAATTAAACAAGATTAACTTCAACCACGTAGTCCTAATTAGTGATAGTATATGCACACAGCGCTGGCCTGAGGGTGCTCATTAAAGCTGTGATGGATCACAAAATGGCAACAATTTGGTGGTAATTGTGTATGTTTTGGATGAAACAAGCTCTTCTTAATGCATTTCCATTGATTTTTTTTTATTTTTATAAAATGATGAAGGCTGTGCTGCAAATGTATGCTACAAAAAGAAAGAGCAAGTGCTCAAACTTGATTCTCAAACACTAATGTACCCTTTATTCTTACTGAGATGACTAGATGGGCTCAGATATTGATGGTGACTTCAAATGAAACTAGTGAGTTTGTGTTTACAACATGTGAAGTCGTGTACATGATATGCTTGGCGTTCAAGTCGTGAGAACACCGCTGCTAAGCAACGGCAATATTAACATTACTTTCGGCGTCTAGAAGCCACAAAGGCTAACAATTTAGCAATTTAGCAAGAGGGTAACAGTAATGAAATATATACAATTACGAAGAAAAACAATATAGAATTAAAATTACAATATATTAACTTATTATGCACCAAAAAAATGAACTTCCATGGCCTCCGCCATTTATGACAACGTCAACAATCACATCACATCTCGTGAACTCGAAGCTTTCCGAAACTTTCCACTTACGAGGTCGTGAATACCACATGAGGGGGGCGTTCATATGGACTCTTTTCATAAACATGACCCCATTTGAAGGCACCGATATACAAACCACAAGCCTCTCTCTCTCTAAAGTGGACAACAGACCAACAAGAGACGGGATTACAGTAGTACCCAGAGACAGGACACTGAGGTCATGTCCTCTGTACTATTTCTGTAAATCTATAGTGATATGAAGAGGAGTTTACATGCTAGGATTACACACTTATTACGTCAGTCTGACTTTTGACATTATTTCATGCTAAATTTGATTTGTTTTTAGGAAAAAAATAAATAAATGAAATGAATTAAGAATTCACCTCCACAATTACATACCTCGCAAGAGAACATAATATAGGAAGAAAAAAACTTACAGAAGATATAATTGAACAGTTAAACGAATAAATAAAGTAAACGTTTTTGTGATTTATTTTTAAGGGCCAGTGTGTAACATTTCGGGGGATCTATTGGCAGAAATTGAATATAATATCAATAAGTATGTTTTCTTTAGTGTATAATCACCTGAAAATAAGAATCAGTGTGTTTTCGTTACCTTAGAATGAGCCGTTTATATCTACATACGGACCAGGTCCTCTTCACGGAGTCCGCTATGTTTCTACAGTAGCCAAACAAACCAAACACTGGGACAGGGACATTCACATTTTCGCGTTTTCACGTCGGCCACCGTAGTTCTCCGACATGCTTGGCACCCGGGAAAACTTCAGTTGGTTGCAATCTGCAACCTCACCGCTAGATGTCGCCAGATCCTACACACTGTACCTTTAAATTACTCACAAAATTGTACAGTTTGGTTGGTGTTTTGGGAATTTAGACTTGCTAGTCCCTGCTACTGCTACTACATACTAGCCCTGCTAGTATATGACTTACTTCAATAACAATCACGCATTTAATCATAATTGAGTAGAGACATTATTAACCGCATCTGCAAAAACCTCCAGAATATATTTCCACAGTGAATGGAAGACCTGTAAAATACTCAATAAGCTCAGCTTTTATTGCAAAGATTTTGCTTGTTCAAAACTGATTTGGAAGTAAGTTATGTACTAGATACCCCTCCGCTCTACCCTCCCTTCCCAAGCATGTAGAGAACTACGGTGGCTTTCAGGTAACATAAAAACACTTATGTCAGTCTCTGGAGCCAGTGTTTGGTTTGAGCAACATGGTAAGCTCTGTGAAGATGACCCGCTCTGTATGTAGATATGAAGGGCTCATTCTAGGATAACGAAAACAAAACGATTCTTAGTTTCAGGTGATTATACACTAATATGAAAACATAGTTCTAAATATTATAGTCCATTTCTGTTAATAAATCCCCCCAGATCCTACACCCTTTAACAGTATTCTTGGTATACTCCCCTCCTATCTGTGCACTCTCATATCACGCAACACTGGCCGCTATAGCCTACGCTCGTCTGACCTGTACTTATTATCTGTACCTAAGGTCCGCACATAACTAGGTAAGATGGCCTTCAGCTATTTCGTTCCCTTTTCCTGGAATACACTGCAAGCTTAATTGAAACTGGGAAATCTGATTATTTTTGATGAATTTAAAACATTAATGAAAGACCTAGAAGCAGAGTCAATCTGGAGCTGTCTGTGTTTCTGAATATTTTCACTTTAACGTTGGCTTGAAAAACTTGATTTTAATGTGTTTGTATGATATTATGCTATGTATTTATTTTGCATTTGTTTTATGTTGTGGCGTCTGAAACTTTAATGTATGTTTAAATGCTGCTGTCTTGGCCAGGTCTTTCTTGCAAAGGAGATTTTTAATCTCAATGAGTACTACCTGGTTAAATAAAGGTTAAATAAAATAAAAATAAAAATATAGTGAATTTATAGTATTGTAGTACCAAAAAATGGACATAAATGAGTAGCAAAACCCTGCCATGCTTATATAAAAGTTTATTAAAACAACAACAACAACTTACGTCTTGTCTCGGTTGATGAAATGCCGGCGCAGTACTAGAGCCAGAGTGGAGAGAAGCATGATGGTGGTGCACATGATCCCCCAGAGCCCACCGCCCCGCAGCTAGAGAGACAGCAGGGTCAACACGAAGCATCCATGGTGAACCCACTCACCACAGCAGAGGAGACCTTTTTCGTCTCTGCCTGGATCAGGAACGCACTGTAGGGGGATTAGTCTGTCCCAGATTAGAAAAGATGACATGGCGCATTATTGAGGCACAGCACTGCTGCACACCTATAAGCTATGTTATGATGCGTGTGCATTTATCGTGTTCAGATATTTACCGCATATAATCTCCAATGAAAAACACCGTCCCTTTGGCTTTTTTTTTTTGACAGAGCCATCTTATTGCATATTATTAATATTTTTGCATCTTTTTCTGCCATTAACAATATTGTACTGTTGTTACATTTCCTGTCATGCCAGACATTGTTGTTCTGATCATCACCTGCCCAACATCCCCCTGATCATCCACCTAGTATTAAACATACTAGTCCACCTGCAGCTCTTATTTGCTGGACTGTCTGATGTGCTATTCAGCCTTATGTTCATGTTCGTATTGTAGTTATCATAATTACCAGTCCAGTGTCTAACTTGTAAACAGTGTTCATGTCAACCTCCAATAAGTGATCCTCTGATTTCATTGAAATATTGGTAAACAACTCTACAGCCATGCCAGAGGCTCTGTGAAGCTTTGCTTTGATGTCGGTATGCTAACATCCTCACAATGACAATGCTGACAGGCTGATGTTTACTATGTTCAGCATTTTAGTTTAGTATGTTAGCATTTGCAAATCAGCACCAAACACACTGTAGGCCCACAGCTGAGGCTGATGGGAATGTCATTAGTTTTGTAGGTACTTGGCAGTGGGCTACCTCCGGTTCTGAGAAGTGAAGCCAATGCTGAAGTGCCTTAAACTTGCATTCTTTCTAACAGCCAGCAGGTTGCAAAAATAAGTGTGATTGTATAGAAGTCTATGAGAAAATGAGCCTACTTCTCACTTGATTTATTACCTCAGTAAATATTGTAAACATGAGTTTATGGTCTCAATCGCTAGTTTCAAGTCTTCTTCAATACAGCATAATGTTCATTTAGTAAATTATGGTCCCATTTAGAGTCAAATAGACCATAAAGCAGGGGAGCCTTTAGGGCGTGGCTACCTTGTGATTGACAGGTCACTACCACAGCGTTTCCCAGCCTGGGAGTTGTCAGTGTTTTCGTCTTACAACTTTAACCCTTTCACAGTGTGTTTTTAGTTCATGAAAGTTGGTTATAACATTTTTGGTCGTCTGAAAATGTCTTATTCAGCGTTCGGTTGTACTTAGCTGAACCCTCTCGTGTCACTTCTGGTTGCAAAAAGCCAAGATGTCAATGGTATTTGGTCATAAACCAAAGTGTTGGACAAATTGTAATTTTGACCTGATGAGGGCGCTAGATGTGTCAAGAAATCACCACAGTTGATTTAGAGGGTGAGATATTTCACTCTAAACCACATGCTAACCTCATGGTGGCGCTGCAGGACTATTCACAAGATTACTTTCAGGTTTTAGGATTTATTGTCTGGGAACCATGAATGTCTGTACAAACTGTGCCAATCCACCTTGTAGGTGTTGAGATATCTAAATGGATAAGTGAAAACTTAAACCTGCTTGTCACGCTAGAGAACAATTCAGGAGATCGCCAAAGTCATTGAGAGTCATCCTCTGGGGACGATGAATTGTTCTTGTGCTGTTCATACAGCACGCTCTCTGACAAAGAATTCCCATGCTGTAAATCTGTGAATAATTGAGGATCACCTGCTGCAGCAGCCACATTAAAATCTGTATCCCACTCAGATACTAGTGCACGATGACCATCGTTATGGGGAACAACAACAACCTGGCAACATAATGAGGACGGCTCCAAGACACGGAATGGCTCCACAAAATGGATTCACACAAATCAAATCCCAAGCCTGCCCATTCTCTGTCTCATTAGGCCGAAGTTGTATTTCTTGCAGACAGCAGGACGTGGATATTCTCAAGCCACCGATTACATTCCCAGCAACAGCATCTGTGACTCTGCTGTCACCGCTCTGTCATGAAAACCTCTGGTGCATGGACGGCAGACAGATGGAAGTTCACACAAGTGGCTGTCAGGAATGTCAAGTTGCAGCGATGTGGCTGTGCATCTCATCCGCAGCTTTGAGACAAGCTCAGGCCGCCTAATTGGAAAATTCTTCAGGCCTCCTCTCAAGCTTTGTGTTGATGGAGAGCTGCAGGGACTCACCAATGCCTAAAAATCAGGGGGTTTAAGTGTCACAGAGCTGTTATTTGTGTTGACCTGCATGTGTCGGCTGGCTTAGCCGTGCTCTGGGCTCGTTTGACTGACAGAATTAAAGGATTTATTGGGGCGATTGGGGCAGTTCGCTCCTTGGTTCCTAAATTTCAGGAATTGTATTCAAATTGTTCAGCATATAGACGATGTGTGCTAGAACTGACCTGTAAGCTGGATAATTTTATCCTGCATGCATGCATTTTTAGCCAGACATATGTCAACAACTATTGGATGGATTGACGTGAAATTTGGTTCAGACATCCATGGACCCTAGATAATGAATCAATCTGACTTTGATGACCCCCTGACTTTTCCTCTAGCGCCACCATGAGGTTGACATTTGTGGTTTTGAGTGAAATGTGTCGACAACTATTTGGCGAATTGCTGATTAAATTTAGGATGATTTTGTTCAGACATTCGTGTTCCCCTCAGGATGAATTCTATCATCTTTGGTGATCCTTTTCATCTAGCGCCATCATCAGATCGAAATTTAAATTTTTCCAACACTCTGGTTTATGACTTAACCCCCTGAGACCTGCGGGATCGCAGGCGATCCCGACTGACTTAACTGTCTTCCAGAGGCTCTAGAAGGTTCAATTTTAGGGCTAGAGCGAAGACACAGATATCATATTGTACACACATATGAAACTAGAAAACCTAAGGAATTGGTACCAACCATATCAATAACTGCTAAATAACGCTCCAAAGTTGGACTTAATTTTAGTGAGGAAAACTGGCATAGCCATTTTCAAAGGGGTCCCTTGACCTCTGACCTAAAGATATGTGAATGTAAATGGGTTCTATGGGTACCCACGAGTCTCCCCTTTACAGACATGCCCACTTTATGATAATCACATGCAGTTTTGAGCAAAGACCATGTAGATGAGAGACTGTGCAGCATCGCCCTGAAGGGGTTTCTTTCACAACAATGAGCCGCTAGCTGCACATTATCCCGCTTATTACACGGCTACCTACTGAAGAAATCAATATTTTAAACAAAAACGGTCCGCCAGAGTCCGACATCAGAACTGCGCCCATAGCAACGGTCTGCTATACATAGCAACGATCTGTTATAAAAAAAATTGCAGACCGCAGAATGCCGTGATTGACCAATCAGAATCGAATATTCAACCCGGGCGTGTAATAAATAAAGTTAAAACATGCTAGCAAACTGTTGCCTATTTTCATATCCAGCAGATGCAGAGCAACATTAGCATTAAATTGAAGTCGTGTTTCTGGCGACCCGATGAATCTAAGTCCAATATTTACTATATTTCTAGCTCTGTGTTGGCCTCTACCAACTGGCCGATTAGGTGATAGATTCTCCTTCATGCCCACTAGCCGGTCGCTAACTCTGAACCAAACAGTAGGCTAAAGTAGGTAAAGTAAAAACAATGCGCTAGAGATAGATGTGTGTCTGCACACACACACGATTAAATTATGAATGTAATGCATCTGAAAACTGAAATAGATGAAGTCAGAAAATGTCAAGATATTTCTCTGTGACATTTTTAGCACCTGAGTAATGATTCCTGTGGTGCTCCTCAAAGTTTATTTATTATTAGCTTAGTCTGTTTAAAGTAGAGTTTGTCCAGGTGTGTTGATGAGCCCACGTTGCCGGCTCTCTCAGGAAATGACAATATCTGGCAGTGGGAAAATGTGTCGCCATGGTGACAAGTCAGTATGTCCTGTCGACCACACTGTGCACTCATTGGAGAATGACTCTATTTTCAGACTCTCATGGTGTTTACCTGCTTCACCTATTCCTATTACTGGAGCCAGGCAGAAAGACGGTAAAAGTGATTACCTGATTATTATACTGAATCCTTTAGGCGATGAGTACATTATCAACCATTACACAGTAACCCTGTGAGGGAAATGCTGTAATTACTCTGAAATACAGCATGTATGAATTCCTTTTATGAAAGACAAAGATATTAAAAACATCCCGCATTCAGGAAGCAGATACGACAAAAGTCGTCTTTGATGATAAGATGTACACTTTGAATAAATTACTGTATATGGATTTGAAAAATGACTGTCTTCCTCCCTGCATGAACCTCCCACTGGAGCCTTAGATAGAGTCTCGCCTGGAGCGTCAAGCAGCGAACAGGAAACCATTAATCATTGATTAGGACCATTTACATCTCATTCCATTTAATTATCTCTTGTTCCTGAAACAGTGGGACTGCCAAGCACAGTATCTGCACAGACTACCTGCAGGCAGCAGATATGAGCTGCGTTGGGTTATCTGGGTCAAGTTCACCTTTGGCTGAGGAGATAAGGAAAATAAATTTAAAATCCAGGATTAGACTGCAAAGACATGAAAAAAAACATGCTGATGTGTTCTCGAAGAGCAAAATCATTTTAACAAAAAGAATACAAAGAGAAATAATCCATTCTCCTTAGTTTCTGCTGCCAGAGTCTTTACTAACGCAGGAAAGTGGAACACGTCACCCCACTTCTCAGATGTTTGCACCGGCTTCATGTGTGTCAAAGAACTGCTTTTAAAATACAACGAGGTTTATGAAGTACTGAATGGTTCAGAGCCAAAATACATGTTTGATCTGCTGCTACGTTATGAACCCATAGACCTCCCAAGGAGAAGCAGCATTCATTTTTCTGAGCCCCGCGTATCTGCAACAATCTCAGTTCTTTTAAATCCAGGCTTAAAACTTTGGTAACGCTTTAGATTTACAGCCCACAACGTACAGCTCAATTCTTCCCAATTCAATAATCTTTTGTAGTAACGGGGTTGTTGTTGCAGCACGTTCTCATTCCCAGGGCGTCAAATACTGACACTTTGTCACGGCCATCGGCGTATGATACCCCCAATACAAGGTGTGTATGGCAAGCCGTTTTAACATTTAAAGCTTCATTAGGCAGTATATTTTTGTCATCATTTGGCAAAAATTCCATAATAACCTTTCAGCATATTGTAATTCAAATGTTCTGAGAGAAAACTAGACTTCTGCACCTCTTCATGGCTCTGTTGTCAGGCCTTAGAAAATCTAGCCCTTGACGGGAGACTTTGACCAATCACAGGTCATATCATCAAGAAAGCATTTTACAGCTAAACTGTGCACTACAAGATGATTCTGAAAACATTTGAGTCGAAGCATTACAGTAACAGAATATTGATTCATATTTGATCAGCGCTGCCTACTTTGACCGGAGTTCGCGAGTGATTGACAGCTGGCTCTCCTAGACGGTAGCTGGACAGTAGACCTCAGATCAGTTCTTATTGCCTGCTTTCCTCCGGTATGTGAAATCTTGCAGATGCCGTTAGAAGTACCGGAGGACACAGAGGCACATGATTTTTTTTTCCAGTTTACTCACTCATGCACTACTGTCGGGATATAGTGACCGTGTTATAAAAATAACTTTTTTTTAATCACATTTACTCCATTTCTACCCACTGCAGCTTTAATGTGTAAACTAAACTGAGACTGTCCTCCCACAAATGATCGGTCAACAAAACATTGGACAAACAGGATCGTGGTCCCCGGTTATTTCCAAAAATATGTCTGAAAATTCTTATTTTGAAAAATATGCAGAATACCTTCAGCACCATTATAGATTTGTATTCCCTTACACTGTTCTCAGAGATAGAAACGGGGTAACACCTTTTTAAGTGTTAAGTAACTCATTTCAGCCTGGTCTCTGCTGGTGATTGAGGAGTTGACTTTAATCCTGCTCTCGCTGCAGGTCACTCTAGATAAAAATGTGAGGGAAATTTATAAATGCAAACATATTTTTGTCCAGGTGATGTAACCTGGATGTAACATGGACTAGTATCCTTTGAATAGACTTTATGTAATTCATCATTTCACCAGTGATATTTCTGATTAATTTTAGCCCAAATGTTGAGGTAAGGTCATCATGTGCTTGTTGGTTGTATGTAGTGAAAACATTACAAGCTTCATCTGATCATCTATCAATGTATCTGATGTATTCTTTAAAAAAAAACAACCTCAGAGACAAATTTACAAGTATATTTTATTGATGGTCATGAATCTTTTTCACCAGGTCTGCGAAGGTACAAGTCTGTGGTAGGCTGTGCAAACATGCTCAAAACACTACAAAGCCACTGCACTCGCTCCCACCAACAACGCAGTATACAAGAACATATTCATATACAGTATTCAAATACATAGAATCCTTCTCATAGATATATTTAGAAAAATATAAAGTCCTAACTTTTCAACTGATGGACAGAAACGTTTCACATCAAAAACACATAGTTCCACATTATGCTGTGATGCCCTTATTTTCTGAAAAGAGAATGAACATGTGAAATGAATTAATGAGCAAAGTTTGTCGAATTTTCATCTTAAAATAATTGAAATTATATATCGGATTAAGTGCCGCTGTAGCACACTTGGCATGCGAGAACATGCCCAACTCAGCAATTAAATGCAAGACCATTTGTGTGTGTGTGTGTGTGTGTGTGTGTGTGTGTGTGTGTGTGTGTGTGTGTGTGTGTGAAGTGATAAAGAAAGCAAGTGAGCGTTATTGGGATGTGTCTGCACATAACTGTACGTGCGTGTGTTTATGATGTGGGGGAACATGCTGCATATAGACAAAGAGGGACACAAAACCTGCAGCTAAACTGCAACCGTAAATCTCCATCATCTGTGTGTGTTTGCAGACGGGCTTCACACTACACAGTGTTTAATAAACAAGATGTCGGAGGGAACTTCTGCTTAACAAAAATACTCCTGAACGTCGAGCTGCTCGAGGTCTGACCCCAGAGGGATGCTGATGTCAGATGTCGGACAAAGACTAGGACTGGCGTGTATTTTGAAACAGATCATTTAGGACTGACAACAGCTTTACTGCTTCCAGAGGTATTTGAGCCAAAGTGGAAATAGTTTACTCTGAGGTTTGTTTGACTGCTGTGTGTATTTTTATCCATTTATTGGCTTACAACACTCCAGTTTAACTTGAAAAGGAAGTTGTTTAATGGGAGCTCTTAGTTAACTTGAATTAAGGAGAGCCTTGAGCTTTTGTGTGCAACAACTCTGGCAAGTTGGGCTTAACTTGCATTTTTCATTTGCACAACAGAAACTAATCAGATGCAGTTCTTGATAACAAGTAAAATTCTACTTGGCTTCTTTTTAAAAAAAAAAGAAAGCCTTGGGGAAGCCATGATTTTTTCCAACTTCCAAAGGGAAGCATATTAGTTAAAGTTTGGAAACCACTGGTATAAGTCAAGGTATAATGTGCAATTAATTCCACCAGGAAGTCACTGAAAACATTAAATGTGTTTGAAGTAGGGCTGTCAAAGTTAACGCGATAATCACACGTTAACGCAAATTCGTTTTGACGCCACAAATGTCTTTTAACGCATTAACGCAAACGATCTTTCGGAGGTTGTAGTGGGCTTTAAAGCTAGAGTGAACATAGTGGTATCATATGAAACAAGTAAACCTAAGGAATCCATTGATACCAACCATGTCATACTAGCTTGTTGGAAGGAGGATAATAACGCCCCAAACTTGCGCTAAATTTTGAGGATGAAAAACTGGCATGGCCATTTTCAAAGGGGTCCCTTGACCTCTGACCTCAAGATATGTGAATGAAAATGGGTTCTATGGGTACCCACGAGTCTCTCCCTTACAGACATGCCCACTTTATGATAATCACATGCAGTTTGGGGCAAGTCATAGACAAGTCAGCACACTGACACACTGACAGCTGTTGTTGCCTGTTGGGCTGCAGTTTGCCATGTTATGATTTGAGCATATTTTTTATGCTAAATGCAGTACCTGTGAGGGTTTATGGACAATATTTTTCATTGTTTTGTGTTGTTAATTGATTTCCAGTAATAAATATATACATTAATTTGCCTAAAGCAAGAATATTTGCTCAATTCCATGTTGATAAGAGCATTAAATACTTGACAAATCTCCCTCTAAGGTACATTTTGAACAGAAAAAAATGTGTGATTAATCGCGATTAAATATTTTAATAGATTGACAGCACTAGTTTGAAGTGAATGAAAGACATTTGTATAGAGCATTGTTGTGAATGGCTGACATGGTGTGGTGGGTCTAAGACCATCTGTCCAGTCATAATTGTTTTTGTTCTCGGCGACACGGCCCTAACGGAGGCAATGGGAAGTTACAGTAGATGAATGACCAAATGAGGAGGAGAGGAGACTCATTACTTCCTCATTAATGCCAGAAGCCGATGCCAGGGGGGGTCAGATGGGAGATACAGGACGTCACTGGAGCAGATGCAAACTGAAGATTGGATCAAATATCCATCCTAAACAGATTTGCCGTGTATGTTTGGGAATTGACCAGAGAGAGACTCGCAGATGGGGACAGCTAGCAGGAGCGCAATGCAGTCCAAAGACTCTGATTACTGGAGCGCCGGTGACAAGACGATGAGGTTAAGTAAGGTAAAGGAAGTTAGTTTGACAGTGTGCAGCATGTTTGAGGAGGGGCAGATAACACAATATGATTTATGCCTTTGAGTTTAGAACATAGACTGTATATGAAGGTGGACGACATGACAGCTACCCAAAAGTGATGCCAAAACATCTGGATCGCCCCCTGGTGGCTGGCTGCAGTATAGGTCATAAACTCCGTCCCCTCCATGTTAGCAAATGGGACATGAGCCAAACTTAAATAATCAAAGTACAGGTCAATTTAATGTTTCCCAAAGATGGTTTCTGTTATTTTAGGTAGTTCTTATCACGCTGATGTATGTTTAAGTGTTGCTCCAAATTACGTCAATATCTCAAGAGGGCAGCTCCCGTATCCGGGGTATTTTGGCCAAAGAGTATAGAAGCAAAGAGACGAAACTCCGGTGTTTTTTGACAACAGCTGCTGCCGACATTTTGGACTGAAAAGGCTTATTATATTTATTATAATTTCTTGTTCAACACAGGCCATTTCGGTAGAATATGACAATAGAATAGAAATAATTTTGTTTTACTTTTGTACGGCACTTTTTAGGCAGACGTTTTACTGGCATCCGGTAGTCGCTTTCAGTCCAAAATGGCGGAAGCGTAGCTTTGCTGCTGGCCACTGATGTTTCAATGGAACAAATAATTAACTTTAACTTCTTGGCAGCTGTGAGTCTCTCGATGACAAGCTGCGGCTGTG
>CAKALG010039451.1:0-12854 GCA_916700815.1 Helicolenus hilgendorfi
AATTTAATTTATCTATTTACCTATTTTATTTATATATTTATTTTCATTTTCATTGTTATTATTTTCAAGGGGGGGCTTGACAGGCACGGTGGAGGGTTGTTCTATTGGTTTATTGTGTTTTTGTTTTTCTTTCTTTCTTTGTCATCCTTAAATTCCCTTGATGTTGTGTACATTTTTTCAGTATCGATTGTGGTGCCCTTCTTACATTATGCAGGCATCAATAAAAATGTTGAAACTAAATAGATATGGTAGCCAAATAAAAAGAAATAAAAATTATAATGTATCACATTTAATTTATCACATTTCTATGTTGCATTCTGATGAAATGAGTGAGTGCGGACTGCAACATTATGGATAATACAGTTTCATTTCATTCTACCTTCGCTTCACTGGTGTGCGAGGAAGGGAATCCTGTGTATCTCTTCTTCCGAGGTGCACAGAACCTGGACAGGATGTTTCCATATTCATCCCTCACCTAAAATTATAATACAAAATGAGTTATGACACCAGAACAAAAAGCAGCAGAGCTTTTTTTGTTTTTGAGAGAAGCTCGACTAACCTGTTTAGAGAACAGACAGTGCATGACAAAGAGCATAACGCCCTGAAAGCTGCCGAAGATGGTGAACAGGTAAGACGAGACTATCGTTCCTTCCTCAAACTGGAAGCAGCCAAAAATCCACATGATGCCCAGCAGACACAGCTGAGCCACTGCAGTGATGGTGAACGCCCTGCAGGGAGCGACAAACACACACATAGGTCAAATATGAGGCACTTTAACAAGAAGTAGTGTACTTTATTAGGGAAAATATACAGTATGCTCCCATATTTACACACATATACAGCCGATGTGTGACTGATGTTGTAGGCAGCTTGTGACTTACTTTATTTTCTGAAGATTGTCCATGTCCGGGTTTAAACTTGAGAACTTCTGAGCCAACTTCCACACAGTGATGAGAAAGAAGACGATGTTTACCTGAAACACAACAGGTGATGAGTTTAAAAAAAAAGCACTGTGTCAATTTTAGGACTTTTTTTTCATCCCAATAATTCTTTGGTACTTGAGACAACTGAACACATTTTGTTTGAAGCAAGAAATGTGAAGTTTATCAGCCTATTTTATCTTTAGTTTGGGATTTATCCTATAATTGTTAATACTGTCAATGTGTACTTTATTTTATTTTAATTTTTGTTCCCTTTTTTTTATAAATTGAATCTTGTTTTTTATCCATTTTGCATCAGCAATGAGGAAAAATACCAAAATATGAAGGGACAATCATTTACATTTGTGCTTTGTTTACATGTTTCTGTACACCAGATTTTACCTCCAAATGGGGCTGCCATTCGATTAAAATATTTATTCCCAATTAATTGCATGATGGTCCATAGCTAATCGTGATTAATTGCAAATTAATCACACATTTTTTTATCTGTGCAAAATGTACCTTAAAGGGAGAATTGTCAAGTATTTAATACTCAACATTGGAGAGGGCAAATATGCTTGCTTTATGCAAATGTATGTTTATATTTCTTATTGGAATACAATCAACAACACAAAACAATGACAAATATTGTCTATAAATCCTCACAGGTACTGCATTTAGCATAAAGAATATGCTCAAATCATAACATGGCAAATGAAGCCCAACAGGCAATAACAGCTGTCAGTGTGTCAGTGTGCTGACTTGACTATGACTTGCCCCAAACCGGATGTGATTATCATAAAGTGGGCATGTCTGTAAAGGGGAGACTCGTGGGTACCCATAGATCCCATTTTAATTCACATATCTTGAGGTCAGAGGTCAAGGGACCCCTTTGAAAATGGCCATGACAGTTTTTCCTCACCAAAATTTAGCAGAAGTTTGGTGCGTTATTTAGCCTCCTTTGACAGCCCTGATTCCAATCAATTATTATGAAAAAAAAATCTCTTTTTTTACTCACAATGATGATGACGCAGGCAGGGCCAAAGAAACTCCAAATGAATTCCAGGTTTAACCAACAACTGCAAAGCATATCAAGAGTTTATTGAGCAGACTGTTAACACAACCTGAGATTCAGGTATAAATTAAAGTTAAAACAAGATCAGCATCAGTGGGGGGGAACTTACTGTCTCTCGGTACCATATCCCTTGGCATTAGCTAAGGCAGAGATAGCGACAATAACAGCTGGGACTCCATAGCCACCTGCCATCATGTAGAGGGGTTTGAAGCTGGTGTTAAAGACCAGGACTACCATCCTGAAGAGCTGTATGCCCTCCAGACACATCCAGCAAAATGCTGCCAGGAAGAAGAAATGCAACAGCCCTGCTACCACCGCACAGCCGACCTAATGCAGCAGGGAGGGAGATGAAGATCACGATGACAGCAGTGAAAAAAGGGACAACGGATGCTGAGAAACTACTTGCTGACTTGTTGTTTATAACTCTTCAGCACCCACATAAATCATTCAATAGCTATGCTGTTACTTAGTATGAATTCCTCTGCTGTATTCAAGCTGTTACAGAAGTATTTACCCGGTTCTCCGTGCGAGAGATGCCTGCGAGGAAGAGAGCGGTGGCGATGAAGAGGCTGATGCAGAGGTGCAGATGGATGGTGGTTCTTGGGCTTTTGATGGATCGGATCAACGAGAAGGTCAGGATGCAGATGAACAGGCAGATTAGTGAAAGGGACAGACCCACATAGGTGATCAGCTGCAACTCAAACTTGTCCTGTTTGGAGAGAGAGAAGCGTTTACATTACAGTACAGTCTTCAACTAGAAACTCTGTCACGATCTGCTATCATCATGTATGTAACATGAGAGTTTTAACCTCTATATCATAGAGCGCCATGAGCACAGCAAAGCTGCTCAGATGGTTGCAGGAGCACACAGTGTATTCAGGTTTGGACTCCACCACGCTGCAGCCACGAGCAGACCACGATCCTCCATCCACAGACGAGTCCCAGAACACACAGGTGTGGTTGGATTCATTCGACTGTGAAACAAAATAAAGATAATGACTATTATAGAAGTAATGTGTTTCTTGCAGAGATAGTTCATTATCCTTAATGACAAACTAGACGCTACATACCTTTTTGAGGTGGTAGAAAGTCAGATTGACTGGCTCTTTGAGGTGGCTTGTGTCTCCGTTACTGACAGTGACGGTCACGACTTTAGAGTTGATCTTAAAGCTGTGGTTCGCTGGTGGTTTCAGCCCATTAAAGAAGCCGTCTGCAGAGTCCTCCAGGTTTGCATAGCTCAGCAAAGACACTGCTGTAAAGCCTTTCACAATCATAACAGGAGAACACTGGATTAATTAAGTGAATATTCACTACATTACGTAAGTCATCTGTCATCTTGGTGGATCTTGTTGGGTCTCTAAACTATGGTGTACGGTCATAGACCTGCTCTATATATAAAGCGTCTTGAGATAACTTATGTTGTGATTTGACGCTATACAAAAATAAATTGATTTGATTTGATTTGATCTACATCTTAAAGAGTAACTTAAACCCCTGAACCACTTTTTTTTCAGCTAAAAACCAATGCATAACCTATGGGCTAAATTTTTCCTGCCCATGTTGATACTTTCTTCACGTTCTAGAGACATTTTTTTAATTTCCAGTGTAGAGGCACTTCATCCAAAACTCTGGGGTTTAGTTACTCTTTAATGAAAGTGGTCACAAAAGTGTTAATTATATGTATGATCTATTACCAGGGTACGAGGAGGGATCTCCTGCTGCTGTCTCCAACTGGATGTCCAGCTGAGCTTGCTTAGAAGATAACATCACAGGTCCCTGGGGCAAGTCGGCCCCCTTATCTACCAGAAGCTTCAGCTCTGTACCCAAATACAAAGAACACATTTTTATCAACATGCATCGCTTGTCTGTCAAGAGAAATCTACCAGCTGTTGAAGTGTAAACGTCACCAAATCGTCTTTGTACCTGTGTGAGTGGAGGATTTCGTTGTCCCGGGGGGCTCAATGAAAGGTCCTATGAGCCTCAGAGTGTTCTCCACCAAGCCCAGAAAGGTGGAGACCTTCCTGTTTTCATTGAAGGCTCCGCTGGACAAGAGCTTGTCGATCACAGACAACAGTCTCTACAGCCACAGGAGAGAAGGGGGAGAGGGAGAAACAGGAGGCAAAGTCAGACTCTCAGGCTGCATACCACCTCAGGTCAACATAAACAGTCTACATAGTTGTGCACAGACATCTGAACACCATGTGACAGAGCTTGCAGGGGGTAGAACTTCCTATTTCTGGGCTTGTTCCGAGAAATGATCTTGTATAATCGCAATTCATTTATGTGCAGAAATACCGTTAGTATGGCCTCTCCATCCAGCGCTGTTGGATTCTCACTTTCTGTCAGCTTCAGACAGCTTTTTTCCAACTGCATCACGAGATCAAGTGCAACGGAAAATTTCTAGAAAGAGCGATTTGGGGAGAACGAAACAGACGTATGAGGCAACAGACATTTTACATCTATGTTGAGCTGTGATAACACTGATGTGATAGTACCTCTGGCAGATTGTCCATATCTTTGAACCCATCACAGTTTAGCGCTGAGGAAACAGGGAGTATTGTTTCGATAAATGTGCTTGCTGATGACCACAGCATTCATATTATGAGGGTATCATGAAAACGCTCGGTTTATATAGTTACTGAACAAACACTGGTTCAGTGATGGATGTTGTTCTTACCAGTGCAGCGAGACCCGTTGTTGCCATAGTTAGTGAACCCTGCGTGGCATGCACAGTAATGGCCGCTGGCTCCACGGTGGCAGGTTCCATTTCCGCAGATTGTCTTATCAATCATACATACGTCTAAAATGGAAACAAATCAGGGAGAGGAAAATGGTTACACTGTGTGTTTCCAGTCAGTGCTAATGGAACAATAAATATCCTGAACGTTCATATCCAAAAATGGTGTTTGATAGGTTTTTAAAGACAATGCATAAAAAACATAAAGCAGCCCAGACAGAACCAAAACACAGGACGGCCATTCACTAAATCAACTAGCAGTCAGAACTAAAATCATTATTTAAACTTTCTGTTGCACTTTTGTGGGACAATTTTCTTGAAAGATCACACCATTGTGCAAGTATCGAGACATTGTCATGTGATTAAAGAGAACCTATTATGCTCATTTTCGGGTGCATATTTGTATTCTGGGTTTCTACTATAACATGTTTACATGCTTTAATGTTCAAAAAACACTTTATTTTTCTCATGCAGGCTGTGGTGCAGCACCTCTTTTCTCCCTCTGTCAGAAATGCTCTGATTGAGCCACTCCTCCTCCTGAAAAGCAGAGTTTGCTCTGATTGGTCAGCTGGCCCACTCTATTGTGATTAGTCAATCGAACCAAACTTTTCAGACTCCGCTCCAGCTCCGCTCTAGCTAGCTTTGTTTGAGGGCATGCAAAACTAGCCGATAGGCAAATACTATGCAAATGTATTACGTGGACCATAGACTGTATATAAGAAGTGGATGTAGTCACCGTGACGTCACCCATTGGTTTGTGGACTTCTGTTTTGAAGCCTTGAGTTTGGCATTTTGGCCGTCGCCATCTTATTTTTTTGCAATCAGAAGTGACACGAGAGGGCGTAGCTAAGCACAACCGAACGCTGAATAAGACAATTTCAAACTGTGAATTGGTTAAAGTTCTACGACGAAAACTCGGACAACTCCCAGACTAGACAACGCTGTGGTAGCGACCTGTCAATCACAAGGTAGCCCTGCCTAAAAGCATCCCCTGCTTTGTGGTCTATTTGACTCTAAATGGGACCATAATTTACTGAATGAACATCATGCTGTATACAAGAAGACTTGAAACTAGATATTGAGACCATAAACTCATGTTTACAATGTTTACTGAGGTAATAAATCAAGTGAGAAGTAGGCTCATTTTCTCATAGACTTCTATACAAACAGACATCTTTTTACAACCAGAGGAGTCGCCCCCTGCTGGCTATTTTAAAGAATGCAGGTTTAAAGTACTTCCACATTAGCTTCACTTTTCAGACCCAGAGGTAGCCCACTGGTGTGGACTTTTGGCTTTGTAACTTCGCAGGCCTTCTACATGTATAAAAAACTACATAACACACTAAAGGAGAAGAAAAAAGCACCAAAGCATAATAGGTCCTCTTTATTAAATAACTTGTATGACTAGTAAAATCAAAAGTGTTTTTGCTGCATCATGTCATAGCCCTCACCTTCACATTGCTCCTGATTGCCAGAGAAGTTTGATTTGCCAGATTTCAGTCCAAAGCCAGCATTGCAGTCACAGTAATAACTGCCTGGTGTGTTGATGCATGCTGCGTTCGGACCACAAACCTCTTCCTCTTGACATTCATCGATATCTATATGAGCAGGAAGAAGAGATACAAGAACAGCTGAGAAATGAAACCACCAATGTTTCTCATTTTAAACACATATAGAGAACATCATGTCCCTGTAGATAAAACATGATGAAGTGCCCTCTTGGGTGCCCTTAAATGGAGAAAACATGATTATGTGCTCTAGGGTGCCCTTAAATTGAGAAAACACGATAAAGTGCCCTCTAGGATGCCCTTCCAGTGGCGAAAACATGATAATGTGTCCTCTAGGATGCCCATCCAGTGGAGAAAACATGATAAAGTGCCCTCTAGGATGCCCTTCCAGTGGCGAAAACATGATAATGTGCCCTCTAGGATGCCCATCCAGTGGAGAAAACATGATAATGTGCCCTCTAGGATGCCCATCCAGTGGAGAAAACATGATAATGTGCCCTCTAGGATGCCCATCCAGTGGAGAAAACATGATAATGTGCCCTCTAGGTGCCTCTTACAGTGGAGAAAACATGATAAAGTGCCCCCTAGGATGTCCTTCCAGTGGAGAAAATGTGTTGCAGTGCCCTCTAATGAGCAATGAAAGGGAGAAAACGTGTCATCTAGGACGCTCTTCCAGTAGAGAAAACATGATAAGGTGCCCTCTAGGCTGCCCTTAAAATGGAGAAAACATGATTGCAGAGCCATATAGAAAACTTTCCTGGTGCCCCACCGCATGCAGTTGGTGGTCTTATTATTTTTTTCACCCCTGCCCCTCAAACAGCCTGACTCCGCCACTGCTGATAATCATCTTACCTCTACATGCAACGTTGTCACCTTGGCGAAAACTTTCCACTCCAGTAGTGGAATTGTATCCTTTATTGCAAATGCAGGAATAACTTCCAATTGTGTTGTAACATTTGGCATTGAGTCCACAGGTGTCGTTGTGGCACTCGTTGATGTCTTAAAACAAAAGATAAGGACGGGACATTATATTTAGATGACTGCGACAGTAAAACAGAGTCTCTGCTATGATAGATTCAATATACAAGATGACTTACCTTTACACGTTTCAGTGCTTCCACCTGGAAAATCCACAGCCCCTGTTGCTGACCTGAAACCATTCTCACATTGACAGTAGAAGCTGCCATTCGTGTTGTGACAGATGGTGTTCTCTCCACAACGCCCAATGTCTTCAGGATAGTCATGGTCAACAGCACACTCATCATCATCTTAATTAAGGAAACATGAATGTGAAAAAGACGGATACGAATAAGACTCTTTTCACACCAAAAATAAAGTTAGGTGATAATACATTTCAAACGCAATTTCTATTTGATTTCACATGGATCATTTTGCAAACCATATTATATATTTTCAGTTTCTAATTTCTAAATGCAAAGATTTGCAATATATGACAAAAAAATGCACACATGCCACAACATGCCATGGAGGGTTATGTGTTAAAATAAGTTGTTTTTCCATACCTTCGCAGATTTTGTTCTTCATAGAAAATCCCTGAGAGCATTCTCCTTTCGACAGGACCCCGACAATGGAAAGGTGCAGAGCTGAAAAGCAAGCAGGCGGCAAATTCAAAACCTTCTGAGCATTAATCTGCTACCCTGGCACACATTAATCTACACTAACTCTCTTTTTCAATCACTCCAAGGCAGGGGTCACCAACCTTTTTGAAACCGAGAGCTACTTCCTGGGTACTGATTAAGGCAAAGGGCTACCAGTTTGATACACACTTCTGAAATAGCCAATTTGCTCAATTTACCTTTAACTATATGTTATTATTAATAATTAATGATATTCAGCTATGTGAAGACACTGATCATGTTAATGATTTCTCACAATAAATATCAACAATGATTTAACAAGATAGGAAACAGATAAATATCAATATGCAACGCTTTATTTCTATATTTTCTCTCTGTTTTTCAAATTGGACATCTTCAAATGATCACTTCTACAACAGTCTTAGGAAATCACAATGTCCCATTTTCACTAGCCACCAACATTTTTTAACAAATCATGAATTACTTTGCACCATGTTTGTACAAATAATAAATCATGTAAAATACAAAAATTTACTTTCAGATTTTTAAATAAATCTGATTACATTTTGAACTTGACACCAAATATGCAGCATTTTTAACATTATCAAATATTACATTTTACAAACACATTTAACAAATCATGAATTACACATTTTGAACTGGACGCCAAATCTGGTATCTGTTTCTTTGTCAGTTAGTGGGAAGCCTGGCATTGCATGCTGTTTACCAGTGTGTTGTACTCTGGTGTGTAACTTGACACTGCAACTCTGAGTGAGTCTTGCAGATGTGCGTCAGTGAGGCGTGTTCTGTGTTTGTGCCGCTTTGCCGTCGCCACAGTCGCCCCGCAAATGAGACACACGCAGGTTCCTTTGACAGTGGTAAAAAAAAAACTCTACCTCCCATTCATGGTGAAAATTATATGTTTTCTTTCTTTTTTCTGCCATCTTTTTGGGGATCAGTCATCTCCTCTTTTTCGCCGCGCCCGCTAGCTTGTTTCCACCTTGTTTGTATGAGCTCCACAAACGCTACATTTTGGTCATGCGCACAATACTGACCTTTGAACTATACTAGGTCAGAGTTCATTTATATTAAACATTTTTTAAACAAGTTTTTTTTAAAATATATTGTCATTTCCAGTTTACATAGAAGTGTGATTTAAACAAGAATAGCAACAAAAAAAACAATGAGATGCAGCTCACTAGTAAGTGCCGCTTTTTTAGCTATTTAACAGGCCGGCGGGCGACTCATGTGGTCTTTAGGGGCGACCTGGTGCTCGCGGGCACCGTGTTGGTGACCCCTGCTCTAAGGTATTTCAGTGCTACTAAGGACATTAAGGATCTGTTTGACCACATAACTAACACCAGAAATGTTCTGAGTTTTTAAAAAGGTTCTGCAGAAAAAGGTAAATTCCCTCATTTTCTGCCCTCATTTCCTCAGATTGTTCCAACATTACTATAATTCAACACATGGGCACAGAGCTCTGCTTCCTATGTATGAGGAAACATCAGCCGGCGTGGCACAAGCACAAAAAAAGCATTAAATCCTTAGAGTGCATAGTCAGTGCTCTGTGGTCGCCTAAATGACACCAGATGGGTTTAATGTACAGCCTATGGAAACAGGAAGAAAGAGTTAAGTTACCTTTTTCCCCCCATTATAGACAATGGATTCAGTATATTCATAAACGTATACTCTAGGGCTGTCAATCGATTAAACCAATCAATCACGATTAATCGCATGATTGTCCATAGTTTATCGCAAATTAATCAAAATGTACCTTAAATGGTACTTTAAATAAATTACCAACACAAAATATTGACAAATATTGTCCAGAAACCCTAACAGGTACTGCATTTAGCATAAAAATATGCTCAAATCATAACATAGCAAACTGCAGCCCAACAGGCAACAACAGCTGTCAGTGTGCTGACTTGACTATGACTTGCCCCAAAACTCCATGTGATTATCATAAAATGGGCATGTCTGTAAAGGGGAGACTCGTGGGTACCCATAGAACCCATTTTCATTCACATATCTGGAGGTCAGAGGTCAAGGGACACCTTTGAAAATGGCCATGACAGTTTTTCCTCGCCAAAATTTAGCATGAGTTTGGAGCGTTATTTAACCTTCTTTGCAACAAGTTAGTATGACATGGTTGGTATCAATAGATTCATTTTCTAGTTTCATATGATACCAGTATCTTCACTCTAGCTTTAAACCTGAGCCCGCTACAACCTAAAATTGCAAGTTGCGTTAATGCGTTAGTATCATGTTGACTTTGCTAGCCCTAAGTTAAACTTTATTAGATTTGTCATATACATATAGATACATACATGAAATCTGTTGTTTGTACTCTTTTTATTTTATTACTCATTAAAAGATGCAGCTAATTAATTTATTAAAAGATCAGTTCGTTCAAATCACAAAGAGGCATATTCCCAGTTATCAACAGTGGTATCTAGCCAGGCAGATATTTAGGTAAAACTTCATTTTACAGGTCTGCAAATTTCATGGTAATTAGGTGATAATTAGTAAGTAAACTATTTGAAATTTCTTTGGAATTACTGCCAAATTACCCCAAAATGTACCTCAAAATGTATCGAAAATTACTTAACTTCAATTAACTTTGTATTAATTTCCTGGAAATGTATTAAATAAATTACAACCTATTGGGAAATAGCGGAATATAATTATTAAATAATGTGTATAATAATAAAGTAATTTTCGATAAATGTTGAGGTACATATTGGGCAGTAATTCCAAAGAAATTTCAAATAGGTTACTTGCTAATTATCACCTAAATACCATGAAATTTGCGGCCCTGTAAAATGAAGTGTTACCGATATTTGTTGAAGATATTTGTTGCAATACTAATAAATTGGAGGAACTTTGTACTTGAAAACAACTCTCTGTCAACAGTTTCACTATTTGTTTTACCTTTGGAAGAAAATAGTCAAAACTGTTGGTTAGAGACAGTAGATATTTTAAGGAGATTTTTTATAATAATAATAATTTACGTAAAGAACTAACACCCTAAAGTGTTTTGAGATAAGTTCTTTTTTTTTGTTTTTATCTCTGGCCAGCGGATATCATGACGTTCATTACGGTTACATTCATATCCAGAGATGGGGATGATATAAAAAAAAACCAGCTTGCTAAGATTGCGATCATGACATTATGAAATGTTTCAGTGGTTTGCAAAGTTTGAATCTGTCAATGTTGTGTTGTGCCATGGCAACACACAGAGTTCCTTCCTGTGAGCACCACGAGGTGACAAGTAATGTGGGCGCTGCGTGATGAGCTCATAGTGTAGAAATATCACTTTAAAAGCAGAAGAACAGAGGTCCTCTGTGCAGCGGGGCCCAGATAGTGAGCTGTTTGAAGAAAAGCTGCTGTGTTCAGCATCACTCTCCTTCCTTTTCTACTATTTCAGGCTCTTTCCCACACTCAGGCTTCACTCTGACTGCTGCACAGACGCTGTGACAATTTCTCACAATTATAATTTTTGCCAGTTAGACTCGCTGGCAGATTTTTATCTCAGCGGAAGGTTGTTAAAAAAAGGAATAAAACGTGGAATTTAGAAATACACATTATTATATAAAATAGTTTTGTCTGTTACTGATTTATTTTCAGTTTTGATCATGTGATTGCATATGTAAATTCTCCGTAAAGCACGTTGGTCAACATCTAAGTGCCCTATAAACATTTAAGACTTGACTATCATTAGACAATTATTAACTTTATTAACTCTGCTTTTTAAAATGCATTATGTTTAATTACAGTATATAGTGCGTTAAATACTAAAAGTATCATATAAGAGAGAACAGAAAACACTCACAGATATAAATGTCTATTATTAAAAGTTTTCAGGCAACTGCAGCCAGTTAATTTCCCCTCTTTGGAGCACAAACTTTCTCAGCAGATTGATTTTCCATCCCAACTCCGGTGCAAATGGATGACAGATGTGACTCACCCAGTATCAGGAGCTTCCACCTGCCAGCCATGGTGCAGAAGAGAGAAACACTGTCCAGATCTGTATGTTAAAACTACTAAAACTCTCTACATTTAGATGATGCTGTTCTTTCTTCTTTTCTTCTTATTTGCTCCACTTGTTTCTGTAACTTACAAATGTAATGGAAAATAAAAAGAAGCATCCAGCAGTCAAGTAAACGGATGTGGAAAAAGGAGCTGCAGTATATGCTGATACCAGCAAATACAAAATATATATGGGATCAGTAGTAGTGACCTCTCCTGTCTCGTTCTCCCCTTTGAATCGTCATCTGCTCTCACTAATGAGGTGACATGCTGAGATTACTAGTTTTTCTGGGGAGGGGTTTCTCTCTCTCTCTTTCTCTCTCTCTCTCTTTCTCTGTCTGTCTCTCTGAATCACGTCTCTGACACAGAGGTTTGTAGAGTGCAGCCAGAAGTTCCTGAACAGTAACTCCTGCTCTTGTTGGGGTGGGGTGATAGCTAGAGGAAATGGCTATGCCACCTCTCACTCCACTCTATTTCCATGACACCACTGTGTTACTAAACAGTGTTTTTGCACAGGTAATGTCTTTCTCTCTCTCTCTGTATCCTCCCCCTCTTTTGGACTGTGTGGTTGGGGGACAGACAGGAGGGTCAAGAGGAGTTTATGTGACTGCTCATTGTCCTGCTGGTGGGCACACAGCCTGCTAACTATGGCGATGACATATATACTGTGTATAGCTTTTTCTCACTGAGTGCATCTGTTTGAGACAATATAACAATGGTAACAAAGAACAGTAAAGTATATATAGATATGCGTGTGTAATTCCCCGTTCCCTGTAGGCAGACCTACTGTACTCATTTTCAATAAAAGGGACCCAGAAGAAGCAAATTTGGATTCATATTTACTGAAGAACAACAACAGAATAGTACCAACTGCTACTACAAACCATTCATAAGATTGAGAAAGTTAAAGTGTTATTTATTTATTTTAAATTTAATTTAATCTTTATTATTTACTTATATTAATTAATTTATTTTATATTTACA
>CAKALG010039452.1:0-10661 GCA_916700815.1 Helicolenus hilgendorfi
TTTTTTTGTACATGTTCTCTCATTTTGGTTATTATTAATGATCTCTGTTTTTAATTTCACTTTACTGCCTTTTTATTGTCTAATTTGATTGCCCTTGTTTAAAATTATCGCAGGTAGAGCCATTTTGGATAAAAAACAACCTTTGCCTGTTTATAACAATCAAATCCAAATTATTTTGCTTATGCATATTCTGTACGTGTAAAACCTCAACATTTGCACTGGGCCTGTGACTTCACGCTTTATTGAAACGTTTCTGTGTTTTAGGCAAGCAGATGTTCCTCTGCCGACAACTTCTTGTCTGTTGGTTGGATCCTCGGAGTCCTGCAGCCTCATCCTCACCTGGTAGTTTATATATTTTGTATCTATTTACCCAGATTCCCTACTACTTTAGTTACTAGCACGGTAAAAATAAAAGGTACCATAAAAGTGTGTTGTTGAGTTAAAACTGAAACCCAGTACTTTAGAGCTGGTCTCCTTGTCTCTTTGCAGTTGTCCTTCATTGGGTACCAGGCCCAGCAGGTGGTGCTGGTGTTGTCAGACCTCCAAGAGTCCTTTCTGAGTCCAGTTCAGTCTGTGCTGCTATTCCAGCGCTGTCGCCTCCTGCTGGCCTGCCTGCAGTACAACAGCCAGCTGGCACATTACCTCCGCTCCCACTTCAGAGAGGAGTTCAGGTTTGTGCTCTTTTCTGCTCAAGATTCAGGATGGTGATGAATAAAAGATGATTTCACAATGACAAGGAAAGTTTGCCAATGATGAAACCCATACCAGCGCAGTGTTAGTAAGTATTTTATCTACAAATTTTCCTTGGTATGTTGGCTAGAACATTTTGTAGGTGACGTTATACAAGAAATAATATTTTTATTTTTATTATTATTATTATTATTGGTGCCGTCGTGATTATTTTACGTTTTTTCATTTTTTATCGTATATTTTTTTAATGAATAGTGTTAACGTTAATTGATTCATGAAAAGAATTGATTAGTGAAACGTTTTTTAATAACGGTAAATAAAAAATAAATAACGGAAGGTACCAAGTATTTAAAAGTCAAAAAGCTAAAGTGAAGTCACGAGTCACTGGTGTTGTCAAAGTCGAGTTACAAGCCTTTTTTTATTTTGTGAAGGCGAATCTAAAGTCATCAAATTTGTGACTCGTGTCAAAGTCATGTGAGTTAGTGGTATAGTAGCAACATACATGATTTTTTTATGTAAAAAGCAACTAGTACAAAAGTACAATATTTGCCTTTTAGATATAGTGGAGTAGAAGGATAAAATGGAAATACTCAAATATAGTATGTCAAAATTTTACATACGGATAGATGTTTGTTTCTTCCCTCCAGGTACTCTGTGAAGCTTTCAAGTGCTGAGGAGAAGCTGCCGCCTCACTACCCGATCAGCCAACCAACTTTACGACTGGTCGAGCAGATCCGGACTCTTAATCTGCACTGATGATCATCGCACATGTGCACTTACACCTGGAAACAGGGCTGTGACAGTGTGTGCCTTTACCAACGTCTGAGTGAGTTTATGCTTTGAGCTGTATATGCTTTTTGAGTTTCACCACTGCCGCGAATGAACAGAAATAACGGCACTACATTCTGTGTATTTGTTTTGTCAATAAATGTTCCTATAATGCTGTATAGCACAAATCTTTTCCAGGTTTCATGAGTGCTTTGAGCTAAATGCTAACATGTTGAGCAGGTATAGTATTTATCATGTTCACCATCTTAGTTTAGCATAGTAGCACGCTAACATCTGCTAATTAGCACTAAACACAAACACTCCAGTAGTATGATCATGTTTGGATTCTGCCTTTGTGTATATTTGAACATGTAGATGTTTAACCTGTAAATTTGTCAGGCGGTCTAAATAAAGGTAATTTCAAGGTGAAGTTGTCCCAAAAACGCAGAAAAATTAGAAGAACCTGGCTCTCCTTTTGCGGCAACACATTGCGATGTCATCCGGCAAGGCACCACAGTAGCCAAGGCCAATCAGATACGTGCAAGGGCACATTTACTTCTGTGTACCGGGCGGTTGTCTCAACGATAGAGAAAAGATTACGTCTAACAAGTGTCAGACTGCCTTGAATGGTGCTCTAGGAGCGGAGTGGGGGTTTCTGGCACAGCTTCACCTACTTCCAAGGTGCAGGGAGAAGGGAAAATGTCCGGAAGAGGTCAAAACTCCAGCAACACTTGTAGTATATGGAACAACTGGGCATAAAGTTGTTTTATATAAAAGTGTTGTAGGAGTTTCTCTGTTGTGGAAGGAAATGATGTGAACTGTGTACGCTGTTCTTTCAGGATTTCTCTGTGATGAACTCATGCAAAACCCTGCCAGCGACAGTGAGGACTACAGTTAATCAATGTTGATGGCTGAATTAAAGCTAGGGTTGGTAATCTTCTTCAACAACATTTTTTTTGTTATACAGTATTTGTTGAAATTCTCATTACATCCTGACAGCAATCAATAAATCAAATGCTCTGACAAAAAAAGAATGAAAAAAAAAAAACGTTATCTGTGGCTATCGCAGGACTGTAATAAACCCATTCATGCTGAATGAAATGATTGGACAGCCAGCCTACCTACCCACCCGCCTACCTGCCTGCGTGTACTCTGCTTGTGCACTAATTGAGACATCAGCAGAGTCTTCCACAAGCTGCTAGGTTGACAGCGGTGAGTACTAACAATAGCCATGTTTGTTGTTTACATTCATTCACCATATACACCATACCAAAAGAACAACATATTCTGTGCACTTTAATTTATCAGAAGAAAGACACAACTCTGTGAGGAACCAATGAACACGAGGTAGTGTTAACGTAGTAAACATGACCTCCTCACAATGCTATGTTTCCTGGCAGTGATTTGTGGGCGATCTGCGCCGGTGTAATCATTCACATCCTGATGAGTACAGATGCTGCTGCAGAAAAGCCAAGATCTTATTCCAGGAGTCTTCCTGAGCGTCTGAATGGGGTTTGGTTTGTCCTCCCCACAGCATTATCACTGAAACACACAATGTTGTGTTTGAGAGAAGATTCTGCCACACAGTGAGACTCAAAACCTAAAATTAACAAAGCTAGATACAAAAATCGATAAAAAATCGAATTAATCAGCTTGTCAACGTAAAACTCCAAGTATTAGCTTTTGTAATTTTTTGAATGGCACTTGAATATCAGACGTGGTCTGGTTCTCTGATAGAAGGAGGGGAATAAATGCAACAAAGGCAAAGCCTGAGCAGACCTCACCTTTCTCTTTGCTATTATTTATAAACTTAGTAGCTCTGAAGTGAGGGGAGTAGGGCGGCTCAATCAGATGTCCAGCACCCGGGTATTTAACTCTGATCAGCAGATGCTCTTTCCCTGCTGCACGCATCATCTGGGCAACCTGAGGGCCAACGGCCAAATCAAAACAAACTGAATCAAAATCAGTGGTGATACTATTTTTTTATTGCACATACATAACTGAGTCATTCGATTTGAGCCTTTACTTAGATAAAAAGATAGGAAAAAAGCTCCATATAATCCGCTGTTGTCTTCCGGCAACACGTCACCTCGCCACATTTCACAATGAGACTTCTCCTTAAGCGAGACTCTTTTCATAATGTTGTCAGACACTTAAAATAACAATCAGAGCCTGCCATGTCAAAAACAAGCACTTTTAGTGGACGTAAATGACGGTGTCAGCTTGCCCCAATAGCACCATATTTTTTTCAAACCAACAGTGCAAATGCATACAGTGCGTGTGTGCGCTCACTTTATCAGCAGCCTCCTCTGTGGGCATGTTCTGATCATCCTGGCCGAACACCAACAACATTGGACAGTTTATTTTCTCCACCTCAAAGAGAAAAAAAAAAAACGCTCTCATCCAGTCACTGAAAAATGATAACAATGACTTAACAAATGAAGACACAGAAATTATATTGCTGTCTGGTGCAAAGTGGAACATTATCAACACAAATATTTTTACATTTTAGTACAATGATGGTAGAAATGGATAAGCTAGCCATGAAATTAGGGCGCCATGTCAGATATTTTAGAATTTGTTTACACGTCAACCTTGAAACTGTTGTCTGTCCGACTTAAATGAAAAGCTGATATCTGTTGAAGCAAACCAAAACATAGTCTCATCCTTGTGTGTTAGTGCAACATGTACTTACGTCCACTGTCATCGAGAGATCATCAGGCAATGGTAGAAGCATACCTCGCCATATCTGATGGTTGTTCTCATCCACACGTATCTTGTGAACATTCCTGCCATCACAAGTAATTCACCTTGACATCAGCCCAACTGTGAAACATTATGGACTGTGTTTATGTTACTGACGGAATAACAGAATACCTACGAGTAGTATGTCTGAAGGGTTTCTCTGAGATTCTTTCCGCGTGGATAAAGGTGAAGGCCGCTAACAGAAACAAAACAACGAGGCTGGAACACAACACAAGTACGCACCCTAAGACACTGGACCTCCATCTGGTTCCCCACTGTATGCCCAAAGTTCTGCAAGTTTTCAATATCGAACCTGCAAACTCTCAGTGCTCTGTTGCACATGGTTTAACAGCCACATATTCAAAGCTAAAGAAAAAGCAACTCTAAGATATTTTGCATTTGTTACTTGCCTTGATAACGCTGCTTTTGGCGGCCAACATCATGCTCAAAATTGCTCCGAGGGAAAGACTAAAAATTCCAATTTTGTCCGGGATCACTTGAGGATGGTCCTTGACAATATCAAACGCTGTCTGTGCGGGAGTGGATAACAGGAAATTAAGAAAATATTAATCTTTATTATATTAAAAGCAAATGTAAAACAGTAATGTTTTCTTTCCGTCTTGTGTTTAATATATTTCTATGCCCCTGTAAAGCACTTTGAATTGCCTTGTGTCTGAATGGTGCTCTAGGAGCAGAGTGAGGGTTTCTGGCACAGCTCCACCTAGATGCAATGTTGCAGGGAGAAGGGGAAAAGTCTGAAGAGGTCAAAACTCCAGCAACATTTGTAGTATATCGAACAACTGGGCCGAAAGTTGTTCTCTATAGAAGTGTTGCTGGAGTTTGGACCTCTTCTATGTGCTGCTGCTAAATAAATAAACGTGCTTTGCCTCAATGTGCCAGGAAATGACATATGAATTGCGCACGCTCTTCTTTCAGGATTACTCTGCCAGCAACAGTGAGGACTACATTTAATCATTGTTGATGGCTGGATTAAAGCTAGGGTTGGTAATCTTCTTCAACAACATATTTTCTTATATTTGTTGAAATCATCTTTACATCCCCACAGCAATCAATAAATCAAATGCTCTCACAAAAAAAAAAGATAAAAAATCCGGTATCTGTGGCTGTCGCAGGACTGTTATAAACCCGTCCAATCATTTCGGCTACCTGCCTGCCTGCCTACCTGTGTGCACTCTGCCTGTGAACTCATTACGCGTCACTGGAGTCTTCCACAAGCGGCTAGCTTGACATCTGTGAGTATTAACAACCAACATGTTTGTTGTTTACGTTCAGAATGAAAATGGCCATTTTTGTTAGTTGTTATGGTGATAGCATATATCAGTGGGGCAGTAAAGTGTGGTCGCAGGTCGCCGGGAAGAGAGAGGACGCAGCTCCAGAGACGGATGGCTGGCTAGTTAGCTAGATAGCTAGGTAGCTATGTAGCTAGTCCTTCTCCAGAGCAGTGGGGGAGTGAGGTGAAGGGACTGCGGGACTCAGTGCTACCAGCCCACTGTTCGACTCATTTTCTGTAACCAGGGTTGCATTAAAGCATGGTGGAATTGGCAAGCTAGTTAAATAGCCAGCTGTCCGCTAGTGAGCTAGCTATGCTGCGGAACACAGTTTAGTTTATATGTACAGTGACGGTGTGTTCCAATCCGTATACTTCTGTACTACATACTCATTATTTTGAGTGCATAGTGGAACGCTGGACACTTTCCACACTCATTTGCCTCCATCTTGGCTATGTAGCGGAAGGGGCGGAGCCGCGACAACTATTCAAACAGACGTTGATAACAGAAAAAAACAATACAATACGTAAACATACCGGTACATTTTCAGCCGACTGGAGGACACATCGCAGGCGTAGGCTACGACGTTGGAAACATTATTTCCACTCTGCTTTCCTTTTTTTTCAGAAGATATTTTGGCGGGTAGCGAGCCGCGGTCAAATGTTAAGATACTAGCAGTTTAATATCAATACTTGTATAGTACAGCTAAATCATATTATCCCATTTAATGTCTAATTGCCTTAATGAATTTACTATAAATTACTGTGTAGTAACAGCATGACTATAAATGAAGGACCACATACAAGTAAGTTGAAAAGAGTTCCTGTTGCTAATATTTTCTTTTTTTCATTCTTCTCATATTCCAGGAACCCGATGAAGTTTTGTTGGTTGGACTGAATATCGAAGGTGTTGCCTGCATACTGAAGGAACTACCATGTATTGTAATATGAATAACTATATACTGTATATTAATAGCCAACACAAACCTCATAATAGCTGAACTCTACATCTGCTGACTTCAGCTCATCAGGGGCGAAATAGTCCAGCGCCAAAGAAGCATAACCATGAGACGCCAGCAAGGCTGAACGATACTCCATCAGTCCTCCACCACCTCCCCACATATCCAACAGGCCGGGGAAGGGTCCTGGACCTGAGGCACAGAAACAGATTTTAAAGATCATTTATCATCAAAAAGGGTTTTGGGGATACCCAAGTCTCTTTAAAGACCAACAAAAGGAGGAAAAGCGGAGGAAATAGGTTTTTCAGGTGATGTAGGGTACCTGGAGGTATAAACAGAGTCCCTCGCACTCCTTTCTCTTTGATTTCGATCCTCTGGACACCTGGACCCATGTGCCATCTCTCTGTGAGCGATGAGGCCAGAGGAGCCTGCTCCCTGAAGCCCTCCGATACATGTCCACTGTAGACCGAGATGTTGACCAGCTGGGGAACGCAGACGTTCACCTTTCTCAACCTGACAGGTAAAGAGATTCAAGGTGTGTTACGCTTGTAGCAGCTAATGTAGCCTGCACTTGTAGTCTAACCTAGATCCAGCTTCTCACTTGTGAGAAATTGGTCTCTTTCTTTGTCTTGTATGATGTTATATTGATAATTTGGGGGTTTTGGACTGTTGGTCAGAAAAAAAAGCTATTTGAAGACGCCAGTTTTGGCTTTACGCCTCGTTTCCACAGTTTTGTGTCCATTAATCTGTATAGTAAAAGGAATGTGCACCCTAGTGTTCAACGCAATTAAAATGCATCTCTTTACGGATGGATAGCAACGCCACCGCAGCTAGACGAGTCACATTTATACATTTTTACTAACATGTTAGCTAACATCGGTAGCATATTAGCTGTGTAACATAGTGTGCATGCATAATGGCTCATACGTCTATTAACAAAATATTTCACAATACTGCTAAATATGCCATTTAACTAAACTTGGGAAAAATGTATAAATAGAGCTGTAGTACATTAATTTATCAGTTATTAGTATAAAATGCTAACTTCCTGTGGCACACAGTACATACGGTCTGTCTGTAATCTGCCGCAAAAGTTAACATTTTTCAACATGCTCGAGGCACACATATCGGAGACGAACTTCCAGTTGACTCGCATACGTACACAGAGCTATGTGGAAACGAGGCGTTAGGAAACTGTAACAGACATTTTTCAATATTTTCCGACATTTCTGACGATGGTTGTTAACAACAGAAATTGTTGACAATTTTGGTGTTCAGTACAAGGAATTGATTTCAGGTGATATTGCCCAGCTTTAGTCATTTTACCTGAGACCTTTGCGGCTGCCTGGGACAGGGCGCATACTCCACAACAAACCCATGGCTTCTTTTCCCGTGTATGTTCCCCCAAAACTCAAATCATCTGCAACTACAAAAGCATTAAAATGTCAACAAAACAAAATATCCAACAAGCAAATCAGCTGTAAAGTGAAGCACAGACATCTGAGGTGTTTAAGATGAGGTCACTTGTCCTCGCTGCACACCGTCGATTTCAGGCATCAACACACTGTAAGATTTAAAAATCAGTTTGAGGAGATAAAAGAGGAAGAGAACCCACGAGACACTGTTCCTCTGTGATCACTGATGTAGTGTCCATAGGCCTCCCAGTAGTCCTTGTCCTCAGAGTGGTGCAGGGAGTGGAGTGTTACTGGAGATCCTGGAGGCAGATTCTCCACCACCACTTTGAACTTCTCATCGACCATAGCTCGAGAGGGGGCAACAGAGAGAATCGGAGGGACGGGGTTGGACCTGGTGGATGATCGTCTGGAGAGTAATGCAAACATGTGCACGAGTTACGTTTCATCAAGTTGGTAACGAGGAAGAGGAACGTCCTCAGTTCAACCATTCGAGCTCAATGCCAAAACTTAACCATTCGGGGGTCAATGCCTAATGCCTGGGGGGTGGTAGAAATTGATAAAGGTATTCAGATTATAGTACTAACAAAAATCAACCGAAAGACAAAAGACAAAAAGAGAGAGTGGGGAAGTAAAACTTTAGTTTGATGGAAGGTTCTGAAAGTATTTCAGGAGAGGTTGTTTGCGATCTGAGTAGCGCCTCTTTCTGATGTTTACACAGAACAGTGTTCCTCTGTCAATGATAATGATGGATGGGAGTGATGGATTTTATAAGTTAATGATTTGACGATTGTGAATCAGTGTTGGGCTTTGGAACCACTACATTTAACTACCAAACAATATAAAGTAGTTAAAATCAGCTCCGTCTCAAACAGCCCAAAAAGTAAAATGCTGCTTAAACATCAGTAATAATCTAATAATGTCATTTGTGATAATATATCAGTCACAAGGGACATTTTCTGCAGAACAAGTACTTTTATTTTTGATACTTTACATGTATTTTGCTGTTAATATGTATGTACTTTTTGAGAGCTGGACTTTTACTGGTAATCAAGTATTTTTACATTGTTGTATTGCTATTTTTACTTAAGTATGTGAGTACTTCCACCTCTGACAGTTTTATCACCATATGGTGATTAGTGCATGTATTCAATTACTGTACTTAAGTACAACTCTATGGTACTTGTACTTTGCATGAGTATCTCCATTTTATGCTTATTATATTCCACTACATTTATTTCACAGCTACAGTTACCAGCTGTAATTTTTAGATAAATATTTACAAAACATCTGATCACTTAGTAAAAATGTAATCATGCATTATTACAGATTAAAATACCCCCGAAATAAAGCAGTTCAAATCAGCTTCACATTGACCAACTATATAATAATATACTTTTATAACACTGACTACTATTATTATGCATTATGCACAGTGAGTATTTTTACTTTAGATACTTCCCTTTTGTTTCCAGTACTTCTGTAACTTACTTGCAGGACTTTTTAAAGTAGTTAGCTACTTTCCTTGTTATCTTGATTGTGGAGATTTGAGTCAAAGAGTACTAGTACCAACCTGAGGCAGGTATGATGACCAGATACTTGCAGTTGTCGAGTAGTAAAATACACTGACCACAGTGTACCTCTAGTAAAGCTCACACACTTCATCAGATTCATCTTTGCCAGGCGAAAAAAACTTTTACAAAAGAGACCTCAACTAAACCTAAAGTATCTTATTCCAAGTGTGCTTCACACTGTTGTTTACCCTCCTTTATCTTTGAGGTCAATTTGACCCATGCAATGTTTAACGTCTCTAAATAAATGATTGACATCATTCTTTTTGCTTCATAGTGACTTTTCTTAATTTAATGGGGACAACTGGGTAAACATAAAATTAAAATGATATGTTCTCAATGTCCTGTACACATGCTGTACACATCGGTGTTCTTTGGCTTAGGCTGTTTTAGCTGTATAAAACATATAAGAAATATAAACATTTTACACACATTTGTTTTGGATGATATTGAGGTCGCTATAACATGCAACTTTATAATCTCATAAAAGCTTTAGGGCCCTAACCTAACATAACCATAACTGTAGTAGTGCGAGAACCACTGATAGTTCACACGACATGGGAGAGGGGAAACATCATTCTCAGGAGAACTTTGATATTTCCCCACGCTTTGGGGGCAGCAAAATATGGTTCCCGTGAAGATATTGATTTTATTTAAAGGGCTATTTAGGTAGTCAACAAACAAACATAAAGTACCTGACACATAAACTTGGGTAACAATTTTAATTATAATCATTTTCTGGAGGTTTAAATTGCTGGGATCAAATTGACCCCAAGGATAAAAGGTAACAGGAGGGTTAAACAAATCACTGAAAAGTCGAATCAAACCTTTACTAATGTCGCTTCAGGACACGTTACGTTCACGTACTCTATGTTAAAATACACGTCCTCTTTCCACTCCAGCATTCAGAGATGTTGATGTAAAAAAAACAAAACAATGAAGAAACGCTAACAAAGTTCCTCTTTGACGTTAAAGTCAGATTCATAAACTTCAAACATAAAGCAAGTCGGTTTCTAGAAGATATAAACTACTTTCAGGTTGGGTTTCATGTAAACAGTGCAGTGAGTCAAGCCCCACTGTTGTGTTTAGGTACCAATGGAAACTACAGTGTCGGGGTCGATCAAGTTCAAGAGGGGACCTCAGCAGCTACATAAGTAAATAAAAGCCCATTAGTTGTACATAAATCCTATAAATAATAATTATATGTATATCTTTTTTTATTTTATTT
>CAKALG010039455.1:0-23042 GCA_916700815.1 Helicolenus hilgendorfi
GATGACGGCGGGGTCGTGTGTCAGAGCAAAAGCCAAGTGGTTCTCATTCTCCTTCCCGAACTCTATCAGTGCCAAGCGGGCTCGCATATTATCAGTGTTGCTCTGGGCCAGTGCCAGTCCGTCTGCCGCCATCTGCAGAAATTCACGGACATGCTTGAAGTTATCCATCCCGAGTCGCTCTGAGCCATCTAGTAGAAATACCAAATCCACCGGCCGCTGGACACACGGAGAGACATCAGGTTCTGTAATGAAAGAAAAATCATTCACTGAGCTGAACTCCATCATACCGTTGAACAAATCATCTAGCTGGGAATAACACTTACGACTTTTACAGGGGAGATCAGGGCAGACGATCACAGGATCTGGCAGAGAAATCAAATGGATATAGGTTAGACAAGTGGTCAGAAGGACCAGTATTATCATCCTGCTGTGTGTACTGGTACAGACTCACCGGGGCAGAGCACGGTCTCCATCGTCTCTATGAACGTTTCCGCCACCAAGTCGACGTAACGCTTCATCCCAGTGACACGTTCCTTCTTGTTGCACGCGATCGACCCCAGTATCTCATCATCCTGTTGCTTTGCAAACATATCACCAACCCCGATGGCATTCACCACCACATCGTTGTCGCAAAGGTACTGGAGCAGATTCTCATTGTCGCGTGGGTCATAGCGGCCATCTGTGATCACCACCACAGATACTTTGGCTTGGGCTCTCTTGCCGTCCCTGATGAGGTTATCGTAGGCGAACTTGAGAGCTGAAGGTGTGAAAGTGCCCCCGGCAATCCACTCGAGGTTCTTCACTGCCGTTTTAAAGGCAGAAATGGAATTGATGTTGGGGTCATTGAGACGAATGGCCTCAAAGGTCCCGTCGTGACTGAATTGTACAACTCCGACTCTTGTACCTAGAAGAGGTCGACATGTCAAGTGGTGTTTACTGTCAACAAATATTACGAAAACACCAAAACCATTTTATGGGGGTGGTCTCTCAAACAGGTGTAATTTGTGCATTTGTCTGGGTCTACTTTCAGTCACGTATTAATACAAACATGGTGCTGTTGTGAGTATTTTTATGGCAGTAGGATGCGGTTTGTGGAATTAGCTCATTTATGTGTTTTTTGTATTTTTTTACCGAGGCGGTCTATGGCACAGAGGAATAAGCTATATCAGGCTTGGGCTACACAGATGATATTTTTCAGTATCATAAATTAATTGTTGGTGTTGGTCTTAACATTGGATTTGTTGAAAGTAAGAAAAATATAGAATATTTCCAGCCTTATCCTGTTAATGTTTTAGTTAGAGGTGCTTTTCAGCAATTAACAGAAAAAAATCAAACAAAACATTTCTGGTATTTTGGCTTTGTGTTCACATCAGTTTGAATGTGAAATTGAAATTAGGGCTGTCAATCGATTAAAATATATAATCACGTTTCATGGCATGATTATCGATCATAGTTATCGATAGACTAATCGAACATTTTTATCTGTTCAAAATGTACCTCAAAGGGAGGTTTGTCAAGTATTTAATATACTTATCAACATGGGAGTGGGCAAATATGCTTACTTTATGCAAAAGTATGTATATCTGTTATTGGAAATCAATTAACAACACAAAACAATGACAAATATTGTCCAGAAACCCTCACAGGTACTGCATTTAGCATAAAATAATATGCTCAAATCATAACATGGTAAACTGCAGCCTAACAGGCAACAACAGCTGTCAGTGTGTCAGTGTGCTGACTTGACTATGACTTGCCCCAAACTGCATGTGATTATCATAAAGTGGGCATATCTGTAAAGGGGAGACTCGTGGGTACCCATATAACCCATTTTCATTCACATATCTTGAGTTCAGACCCCTTTGAAAATGGCCATGCCAGTTTTTCCTCGCCAAAACTTAGCGTAAGTTTGGAGCATTATTTATCCTCCTTCAAGTTGGACAACTTCCGGAAGATCAATATTGCAAGTTTGGTTAATGCGTTAAAGAAATTTGCTGTGTTCAAATGAAATTGCGTTATCGCTACTATTAGCGTTAACTTTGACAGCCCTAGTTGAAATATTAACTGGTCACACTAGATGGCTGAAAAATCTGCAACGCTGCTAATCTGCATGTTTTCGTTACTGTACAGTCACAGGGTTAATGAAGAGTGTAGTGGGGTCTTGTCCAAATGTTTTTGGCTCTAACTGATGAATTAAGTGATTCACTCTTTGGAAATGGTTTCTCTTTTATAGCAACCTCTACTTTTTGTCACTTGAAACCGTGTCTGCAAAAGGATTTGCAGTGGATGTCTGTGCTGTGTTTTGCTCGACCATACCGGTTGATGACTCAGGGTTGCTGGCCATAGATCCCAGCCTGTTGACGGTGTTGATAACAAAGTTCTTTTCCAGCGTGAAGTTCGTCAGCCCAACGCTCTCTGAGCTATCGATTACAAATACAATGTCCAGGGCTCCACAGTGCTTCTCACAGTCTGAGACAAAAGACAAGACCAGGATCAGTATATTGAAATGTGCTGAACGATGAAGCTGTGTTTGATCGGTGACGATATTTACCACAACAACCACACGTCTCCCTGATGTAAGTCATGACATCACAGTCCTGCAGTGATAGGTGTGCATGTTAACACAACCAAGGGAATCTAATTTATAGTATTTTCAAAACTGATGCTTTTTAAAGTTGACTCACATTGAGCCCAGGATCGCCCGCTGGTCCTTGGTCCCCCTACACACACACACACACACACACACACACACACACACACACACACACACACACACACACACACACACACACACACACACACACACACACACACAAAGAGAGAGCAATGCAATTGGATCTCAGATTTGCACGCATGGCCAAATCATTATTTGAGTGGTTTTTGCTGTTGCTTACATCAGACCCAGGATCTCCACTGGGTCCTCTCTCTCCTGGCTCACCCATCTGACCTGGTTCTCCCTGCGCAGAAAACATTTTTTAGTGGAAGTGACTGAAGTTGCTTTTCTTTGGAAGTAATCCTTTAGGGAATGGGAAGCTGGCGACTGCCCAATGTCCACTTGGACTCGAGGATGCACTGTTTAGAATTTGGTGGTCAAAGGTCACTGTGATCTATCTATCTATCTATCTAAAAAATAACTGCAACTTCACTGGTTGGTGGAGGCATACAACCGCGAGGCAGTAATTCTAGTCTTATCTAAGTCTGCATCAGATTAACCCCAATAAGATGTACTTTTAATGTCACCGTAGGGAAATTTGTTCTGGACTCCGTCCTGTAGTTCCACAGAAGAGGAAATCATACATGCTATATAGGGAAACATCCCAACAACACATAGCTTCATAATAATATATAGATCCATAACAACACATAGATTCCTAACAAGGCTTAGATATTAACGCATATCTTCACAACAATGCATAGATTCATAAAAACGCATAGCTTCAACCCACAACACAGCTTCATAGCAGCTTCATAACAACGCATATCTTCATAACAACTCATAGATTCATAACGACGCATAGATTCATAACGCATATCTTCATAACAATTCATAGATTCATAACAACGCATAGATTCATAATAACGCATATCTTCATAACAATTCATAGATTCATAACAACGCATAGATTGATAACAATTCATAGATTCATAACAACTCATAGATTCATAATGACGCATAGATTCATAACAACACATAGATTAATAACAACGCATATCTTCATAACAACACATAGATTCATAACAACGCATCTCTTCATAACAACACATAGATTCATAACAACGCATATCTTCATAACAATTCATAGATTCATAACAACACATAGCTTAATAACAATGCATAGACTCATAACAACTCATAGATTCATAACGACGCATATCTTCATAACAATTCATAGATTCATAACAACGCATATCTTCATAACAATTCATAGATTCATAACAACACATAGATTCATAACAATGCATAGATTCATAATGTCGCATAGATTCATAATGCATAGATTCATAACAACACATAGATTCATGACAACGCATATCCTCATAACAATTCATAGATTCATAACATCGCACAGATTCATAACAATGCACAGATTCATAACAACGCATAGCTCCATAACAACACATAACACAACACATGGCCTTGAATAACACACAATTCATACAACACATAGCCTCATGTACACATACACAACCTTCAACAATGACAACCTATTGCACAACCCACAATTACCCCAATAGTTGTGGTTAGTTAGTAATTTTCTGTGGAAGTCTAGCAGAATGTCCTGAACCACAACTAAGTCATTTTATTGTATGTTTTATGAAGCGTTTCTTAAGAACTAAGCCCCACATGGACAACCTCAATGTCTCAACAAAACATGCTGTGTTCTGTGGAAGTACGTGGATGATGGTTTACATATGTGAAACATCACACATCAGCACCGCCACCGTTCCAACTGATGGGATTGTCAGTGTGTGTCCAAATGAGAAACTGCACCTGCTACAATATCTAGGACTTCACAGCCTTGTTCTTAAACTTTTCTTTTTCTTCAGCTAAACTCATACAAGAAGACGTATTCATATTTGAATTATCATGGTATCTTTTCTCACTGCAGAATAAGGCAAAGTGATGCACTCGCAATCTAAAGGGTATTTTCACCCAGACAAAAATACATGTTTGCGCCTAACCTCTAACTATGCATTGCAGATATTTTTAGTTTCATCAGCTGCGGTTTTCATATACTGTGTAATATCTTAATTTTTGACCTCAATCCCAATTCAACAGAGGTGAATGAAACTTCCTCTGTGGTGGATAAAATGTACATTTAGATAATCCCCAACATCTCTTTCCATAAACAATGTTCTAACAAACAAAGGACAATCCACAGAGCTGCCAGTGAAGTTTTCTTTGGATCTACTTTCTGCCGAAGAAAGAGTCCCAGTGGTATGTGGTCACAGTGGTTCATAATGCATAGATTCATAACAACGCATATCTTCATAACAATTCATAGATTCATAACAACGTATAGATTCAAAATAACGCATAGATTCACAACAACGCACAGATTCATAACAACGCATACCTCCATAACAACACATAACACAACACATGGCCTTGAACAACACACAATTCATACAACACATAGCCTCATGTACACATACACAACTTTCAACAATGACAACCTATTGCACCACCGACAATTACCCCAATAGTTGTGGTTAGTTAGTAATTTTCTGTGGAAGTCTAGCAGAATGTCCTGAACCACAACTAAGTCATTTTATTGTATGTTTTATGAAGCGTTTCTTAAGAACTAAGCCCCACATGGACAACCTAAATGTCTCAACAAAACATGCTGTGTTCTGTGGAAGTACGTGGATGATGGTTTACATATGTGAAACATCACACATCAGCACCGCCACCGTTCCAACTGGTGGGATTGTCAGTGCGTGTCCAAATGAGAAACTGCACCTGCTACAATATCTAGGACTTCACAGCCTTATTCTTAAACTTTTCTTTTTCTTCAGCTAAACTCATACAAGAAGACGTATTCATATTTGAATTATCATGGTATCTTTTCTCACTGCAGAATAAGGCAAAGTGATGCACTCGCAATCTAAAGGGTATTTTCACCCAGACAAAAATACATGTTTGCGCCTAACCTCTAACTATGCATTGCAGATATTTTTAGTTTCATCAGCTGCGGTTTTCATATACTGTGTAATATCTTAAGATTTTGACCTCAATCCCAATTCAACAGAGGTGAATGAAACTTCCTCTGTGGGGGATAAAATGTACATTTAGATAATCCCCAACATCTCTTTCCATAAACAATGTTCTAACAAACGAAGGACGATCCACAGAGCAGCTGTGAAGTTTTCTTTGGATCTACTTTCTGCCAAAGAAAGAGTCCCAGTGGTATGTGGTCACAGTGAGGTCTGTGCATTATCCTGAGTACCTGGGACATTGTTTTTTGAAAGACACATTCCTGTTGAGCTTTTTAAGGTAATATTCAATGCTGTGAGCACCATATCCATCCACTTCTATTGCATTTTAATCTCAGACAGGTATCTAAAAGCTTGGACAAATAAAACTAGAATCACCACCTCGCAGTTGTATGCCATCGCAAACCAGTCAAGTTGCAGTTTACATCCACGTCTGTCCAAAATGTCATTAGTTCATAATTTTATCCTAAAACAATTGTCATAAATTAGCATATACTGTAAATTCTTGAATTGTTTGTGAGGTCACAGTGACTTTGACCACCAAAATCAAATCAGTTAATCCTTGAGTCCAAGTACACATTGGTGCCAAATTTGAAGAAATTCCCTCCTGGCGTTCCTGAGATATCGCGTTCATGAGAATGGGTTGGACGGATGTACATATGTGTGGACGTATGGACAGACAACCCGGACATACTGTGCATTCCAATACCCATATTACCATACTACAATATAGCATGCAAGAAACATATTTAGTATGTCCCAACACATAGTATGTCAAATGCAGTAAGGCAAAAATATCAGGATGTCGCATTTAGCAGTATGCAAGCCAGCATGCTTTTTTGGCTATTCTGACCCACAATCCTCTGCACAGCGGATATATGAGCAAGAGGGTCAAAGTTCAAGGCGCAATGTTATGACAAAGTAGTGAGTCCCAATTGTATGCAAACTGCATGCAACAGTATGTACTTTGTAAGGGCAGATGCACCACGTACTAAAAGAAAAAGTGATTTGGAACGTAGCCATAATGTCTCCGGCCACGGCTGTTTCCAGCGCAGAGGCATATTAAAAGCTATCTGCAGGGCTATATATTATAAGTGGTAAGTGATAAAATCTTTGGGCAAAACACAGGTTGCTCTGACTGACTTCGAACATTTTGTTTTTAATCTTACAGGCTCTCCCGGTGTTCCATTTTCTCCAAGTCCTCCTTTGGCACCACATTCACCTCGGCCCCCCCTGGGTCCTCTTTTACCTGGATCACCTCGGTCTCCCTGGAAAGATCAGAGTTCCTTTAGACCCAGGTATGCAACATATTGCAAGAATGTCGTGAGGTAAACAGAAACCGTACAGTGGCTCCTCTCGATCCAGGGTAGCTGAATCCTGGTCTTCCTCCGTCACCCTTTAGAAGGAAAAAAAAAGTCATCACAAACTGTTGAGCATTCTACATGATGCCATGATGAAAGGGATAAACAGAAATGTTTGACCCCACCTTTGGTCCAGGGTTCCCAGAGTCTCCCCTTGGTCCAGGATCTCCAGGACTTCCCAAGGTGCCCTGCAACCACAGAAGAAAAGTTAAATAAAAGTTGCATCATCTACAGCGTGTTTCACACAAAACATTTTAAGAATCAACTTGAAACACAAGCTCCGACAATGAGCAGTTTTATGATATTATTATAAACGACCCACATTTCCTCCGGGGCCCCCTGTTTCTCCTGGCTGACCCCTCGGTCCCGGTAGTCCCCGGTCTCCCTGGGAGAGACAGTTATAGAGAAAACATCATTACTGGAAATAGCCTTCATTCCAGCCCATACACATACTTACTCATGTTGATGTGAATCTGGCAATGCACACTAATTAAAAAAAAAAAGTATATTCTTTTGCACAACAATTTCCCTGGAAGATGCGATAACTAGTTCAACTCAGGCTACTTTGGCAGCACACCCAGTACATGAAGGCGAGTCTAAAGAAGCCTTGCAGAATTCTGGGGGAGCTGCTGAGTCATCCCTCTGCCAAAAATCCACCCACAACACGACCCCCTCACCTTTGCGCCTTTGAGTCCGTCTTCTCCGGTCCGGCCTCTGCCTCCCTCTGGCCCGAGTTCTCCCTCGAAAATAAATTAATGTGTCAGGATTTGCATCAAACCATTAATCATCAACTAATGTATACAACACACAACAGTAAGGAATGCAGAAATAATTGTATTTCAGCAGAGTATGGGAGCAATTTTCCTGAGGATCTCTTAAGGAAATGCACCGTAACAACACAGAGCCGATGTTTCTGATCTTTCTCTGGAAAAATCCCTGCAGAGGGATTCGAAACTCATAGGTCTCGTGTCTCTCACGCTGCTGAATTCCTAACCCTTCACTTTATTACGAAAATATATGGCACAGAGCCAGACATCTACACATATCGTCAAGAAAAACACAAGAGACTAAAATAAACATTCGAGAGACAAAGAAAAAGAAAGTGAGAGAGAGAGAACAAAATAGACAGCATTTTTAAAATTATATACAAGACAGATCACCAAATAACTGGTTATAATGATGTCTTATTATTTACATGTTTAAGACACTGCATTAAATTGATAAAATCTATTTAAAACAACTTTTGAACAGGGGGATGACTTGGTAAATTCATTGAATTAACATTGCTTTCAAAATAAACAATAATATCTTTAGGACTCATTTTAATAAAGTGATCGGTGTTCCTTAAAATGAATATTATTTCCATTAGGGCTGTCAAAGTTAATGCGATAATAAGGCATTAATGCAAATTTGTTTTAATCGCACTAATTTCTTTAACGCATTAATGTAATTGATCTTTCGGAGGTTGCAGCGGGCTCTTTTTTAAAGCTATAGAGTGAAGATACTGATATATGAAACTAGAAAACCTAAAATATCCATTGGTACCAACCATGTCATACTAGCTTGTCCTGAAGGAGGTTAAATAACGCTCCAAACCGACACTAAATTTTCGCGAGGAAAAACTGTCATGGCCATTTTCAAAGAGGTCCCTTGAAACTCTCACCTCAAGATATTTGAATGAAAATGGGTTCTATGGGTACCCATGAGTCTCCCCTTTACCGACATGCCCACTTTATGATAATCACATGCAGTTTGGGGCAAATCATAGTCAAGTCAACACACTGACACACTGACAGCTGTTGTTGCCTGTTGGGCTTCAGTTTGCCATGTTATAATTTGAGCATATTCTTTATACTAAATGCAGTTTCTGGACAATATTTGTCACTGTTTTGTGCTGTTAATTGATTTCCAATAATATATATATATATATATTTGCATAAAGCAAGCATATTTGCCCACTCCCATGTTGATAAGAGTATTAAAAACTTGACAAGTCTAACTTTAAGGGACATTTTGAACAGATAAAAAAAGTGTGATTAATTTGCGATTAATCACAATTAACTATGGACATTCATGCAATTTATTGCGATTAAATATTTTAATCGATTGACAGGCCTAATTCCATATCTGTCCAAAACTGAACACAATGTAAACAACTATAGAACAAATGTGTCAGCATATCAGGTTCACTATTGCAAAATGTCGATTTTTCATCCATGGCAGTGAATCTTGACACCAACATGTTAGAAGGGTAGAAATTGTGCAACATTTTAAAATGAACCCCTCTAATCTAGTTAGAAATACAGAACAAGGCCATGTGCGCTGATCCATAGTAGTCAAGCAAACTAAATTAAACAACGGCTGCCTACCTCGCCGCCATCTTGCGTTACTGTTATTTGGCTCTCAGCTCACCAGCTCTCTTTCCCGTCATGTTCCTCTCAGCATGTTTTCTTTTAAACACATTACTTTGAGTCGTATTTCAGATGATATTCCGTAGTATTGTACTTTCTGCAGCTTTGCCAAGTTGGTCTTTAAAAAGCTTTCTCTGAGTGCCATACTTACCTTGTCTCCTTTTGGCCCATCAGGACCTTGTCCTCCCTTTGGTCCAGAGTCTCCTCTCCTTCCCTGTTAATATTTATTTAATAATAATTCATAACAATCTCTGACAAATTCTCAAAATTATAATATTTTTTTAAATAAGTTTTTGAGATACCACTTCGCCTCTTTCTCCAATTTTGCCAGGAAGCCCCTGCAAGAGTTAAGTAAGAAGTTAGTTTTATTTCAGAGTCAGCTTTGTAACATTAACTTTAGTAATATATAACAGAAGTAATTATAATGAAAATAACTGTTGTTCTGTACCGGAGGTCCCTTATCTCCCGGTTGCCCTGGACTTCCAGGATTTCCATCTTCACCCTAACGAACAGAGATTTTTGATTTGGTTTTTCAGTAAAGGAGAATCTTAATTTTCTGACAATGTTTTCTGTTGTGTTTAATTTAAATTTTACCTTTGGTCCTTGGTCACCCAAAGGGCCATTGGGACCAGACCGTCCAGGGAGACCCGAGTCACCCTAAACAAACAAACATACATGACAACATGAAGACATTAGATAATGAACATTTAAAACGTCTAAAATGATGAAATGTTTTGCCTTTTCTAGGTTTCGATCTATCCTGACAAGAAAATTCTGACCTGTTGCTGAAACAAGAGGAAAACTCACCGAAGTCTTTGGGATTGATCCTCTGAGCACCGATAATGTTGGTACCAATCATTGTAATGTTTCATAGTAATTCATCCAAAAGTTAAGAGACATTTTTGGCTGTGTTGATGCATATGCATTTTTAAATATCGGAAGTTCAACCTCGGCTCCTGTAATCAGTCTATAATAAACTTTGTTGCCAAAATACAGACACTCATCCCCTTAAAGACTAAAATGTCCCCATTGAAACCCATTAAAATTAAAAATTTTATATCAGTTTTTGGCAGGGGACATTTTTGTCCTCTAAGACGTGGGGAGTTTGATTTTTTTTTAATCCAACACTGCACAGAAAATAAAAATGCTTCAAAATCAATGTTGCTGATTATTGATATATTCCAGACTGTGAAAAATACCTCTCCCCCATTACCATTTAGCATACAGAAAATAATTCAATTTTTGTGTTTTGTTTTTTCATAACTACAGTGGCATTAAGGCGATATTCGCTTGAATGTTCATCAAATTGCAGAAGCGAACCAGAAGCGAATGTTTTTACGCCCCTTCGCTCTCATAGAACGGAAGTGAATGGGAGGCGAATGTTAATTTTGCGCATGTGTGACTGTGCCTTTATGTAGACAAACTGGTATTTAAAGGGTTACAATTCCGAAAATGACTGAATATTTGGTGGTTATGATCAGGTCTGATGTTGGTTAAAAGATTTGACTCAATGAAAGTGGAAAAATATTATTATTATATAGTATTTTCATAGCAGTTTTGAGCGCGTTAGCATGTCTCTTAGTCATGTTTTTACCTGCCGATAAGTTAAAGGGGAGAGAAAGATCCTATGTTTTCATTCAACACAGACCTTTTCTCCGTTGCCACCAGGTCGGCCATTGGGACCAACTTCTCCAGGGTAACCATCTGGTCCCTTTTAGAGACACAAACAAAAGAATACAGTAGTTCATTAAACCAGTAAACTAATCTTTATAGCTAATACGGCTGATCGATTGTTAAGTTAACCAGCCACGTGCATTATTTCATCTAATAAATATGATTAAATCAGATGGTTACAATAGCACTGGACCCATTAATGAGCTTACCAAAGATATATTTTCTCACCTCGGTCAAAACATTTAATATTTCAACACCAGCACTTTGAGACCAACATGTGAAAAATAGACTTGCCTTGTCACCTGCATCACCTTTGCAACCAGGAGCTCCAACTCTGCCCATTTTACCCTGAAGATTTCCCGGAGACAATGACATCATATCAGTATATTGAACAGATTAGAGTCATTGTATACTGAACATTTGACTTTGTCATATGAAGACTCACCTTTTGACCGTCAGTTCCATTCTTGCCAGTTAGTCCTGCCACACCCTGAGTATTTGAACGTCAGCGAAGACACTTAATTAACTACAGTATGCAAACATTGGCACAGTCGGATGTAATAGGAGATAAATAATGTGCAAGCATAACATTAAAACCGTTTTTTTTACCTTTGCTCCGCCTGTTCCGAATTCACCCTGACGAGGTAAAGAAGAGCCATTAATTTAACAGCAATTTAATTTCAATTCAATTCATTCAATTTGATAGAAAAGCGCGGATATAAAGATTTACTCACCTTGTCACCTGTCAAACCAATCTCTCCCTACATCAGAAGGCACAGAAGGACATGTTATTGAGATAAAGAAGGACAACTTAGTTAACTGCAGCACACAAGATCGTCAATGAGTGGGCCTCAACCAACCTTTGAACCGGGTTGTCCGATTGGACCTTCAATGCCGGGATCACCCTGTAATATAATAGATCATATTCAGCCATAAAATGATACGATATTGTTTTCATAGAATTTCAAACATAATAACTATGCAAACTTCTACCTACCTGTCTACCCGTTATACCGCCTGTCCCAGTTTGACCTCTGTCTCCTTTTATACCCTAGAAATAAGTAGAAATATTGACATGTCAACAAAACAATCTTTGGTACAAGCAGAAATATATCATTGCCTATACATTTTTAATTTCATTTTGTTTTTTGATACTCACTTTTGGACCTCGAGACCCTGTTGGTCCAGGGGGCCCAGGAGCCTTGTAGCATTGAGGTTCGTAACACTACACAATCAAAGAGGACAACAAAACAATATTAAATGTAGAAATACATGAAAAAAAAAACAAGAGATTTGGCGCAATTTCTAAAAGAAGAAATGCATCCCTTTTTTTTAATTACTAGTCTTGTGAATAACATGCATGTACTAATTGTAAAGTATTTCTTACCTGTACTCTGGCTTGTTGTTTCTGCAAAGAAAAAACAACAGTAAGTGAAAAGTATGTGATATTGATACTGTAATTTAAATCTGAATTAGAATATAAGCATAGGAAAGGAAAAGGATTTCAGATCACCATGGCTTTTATGATACGAGTGATGGTTGCAGTCTTTATTTCTGGTTTCCCATTTACAACGTCCACTACTATGTAGTCATCACGGTACAGTTCAGCGGGAGAGTTGGCTATCTCCCTCATCCCTGTTTCATCGACACTCCTGGACGCTGCCACTGAGAAAATTTGGATATCTTTCTCCCGGGCCTTGTCTGCCATCCTCTTCATCCCTCCACATGGATTTGCTGTCACATGCCCGTCAGTGATGACCACAGAGAAGAAGACGGGCTTCTTCCCCGAGTAGTGGTGGGTCATTTGGTTAGCCATTTTTTCGAGGGCGCAGTCGGTGTGGGTGCCTTTGCCCTCGTACCTAATGTCATTGAGGTTCCTGATGAAGTTCTCCTTGGTTGTGAACTGACTGAAGACATGCTGCGACTCAGAGAAGTTCAGGCCTCCTATGGACCAGGAGATCATGATGTCCTGTTCCGCCTCACCCTGGTCCAGTTCCTGGGCAAACATCTTAGTGAACTCCTTAATTTTCTGCACTAGGCTCCCAGGTGGGGACTCCTGTAAGGCGATGGTCTCTGATGTGTCGAGGGTGAAAAACACCCTGACGGGACAGTCAATTATCCTGGCTGGAGGAGAGAAAATCGACAAAAGTATAAACATCCACTGCTTTGTTGCGTTTTAAACCTGTAGTAAGCAGAATATTTTTGGCATCATTTGGCAAAACATCCATAATAACCTCTCAGCATATTGTAATTCAAGTGTTCTGAGAGATAACTAGACTTCAGCACCTCCTCATGGCTCTGTTTTCAGGCTTTAGAAAATCTAGTGAAAGGAGACTTTGGCTGTTCAATCAGCTGTCAATCACTCGCAAACTCTGAATAAATGGTCAAACTAGGCAGCGCCGATCAAATATGAATCAATATTCTGTTACTGTAATGCCTATTTCTCAACTCAAATGTTTTCAGAAAAGTTTGCTACGCCTGTCGGGCAATGCTTTGTATTTCCTCAACTGATCTCAACATGGCTGCCAAGACACAAACTTTCAGTTTTTACAGCTAAACGGTACACTACAAGATGCTTCTGAAAACATTTGAGGAGAGAAATATGCATTACAGTTACAGAATATTGATTCATATTTGATCAGCGCTGCCTAGTTTGACCGTTTGGTCGGAGTTTGCGAGTGATTGACAGCTGCTCAGAGACGGCAGACTCCAGCTCGGCTCTGATTGGTTGTTTTCCTCCGCTCTGTGAAATCTTGCAGATGCTGTTAGGAGCACCGGAGGAAACAGAGGCACATGATTTTTTTCAGATTACCTGTCTCATGCACTACTGTCAAGATATAGTTACTGTTAATAAAAATTACTTTTTTTTAATCATATTTGCTCCAATTCTCCCCACTGCAGCTTTAAGAAAAGGATCTGAATAATAGGGGTGTAACGATACATCAGTCTGTATCGATATATCAATTCAATGATCAACCATCCAATATCATCGACGCAAATTGAAAATATCGATACATATCGTTGTCTTTAAGATTTGCCTTTATTTTGAAATTCACATTTTATATTTATTATTTTTATTAAAAAGAATAGATTTTAGTAGTTTTTCATTTAAATGTCTGGAAAAGCCCAGTAATAAAATAGTTAAATCATATTTTAGTTCCTTTTTGTGAATTGATATGAATGTAACTGATTGTGTTAAATGGACATCGATCGCGGGTTCCTGAATTTAAGAAAATCGAAATCGTATCATGGTAGAGTTTGTCATATAAGCAAATATGATGTGATGAAACTTGTGATTTACACCCCTATTGAATACTTCTTCCACCATTGAATACATGAAAATGCCATTAAATTACATTATTATCATATTCTATTGAGCTAGAAAGACATTACTGTAACTCACCCTCACAACCGTTAATTATGGGCGGGAGTGGAGGTGGAGTCGGACCTGGACTGTCACCTCGCCCAGGTATTGGCCTGGGGCCACGAGGGATCAGACCTTGAGGTATTGCAGCTTGGAGCAGGCAGAGAAAGATGAACCCTGAAATCATCGCCATTTTTTTCCTGCAAAACAAAAAAACAAGACAGAGAGGAGGGGACAGTTGTTGAAGGCTTACTTTTAACTCCCAACGCTCCCTTTAAATACAGGAAATAGCTGTCAAACAAGTGAGTCTTCACAGAAGGCATCTCCACAGAGCTTAGGGAGTGTTTATCGCTGTTTTAAACAATGTCAGTGAAATACCGCACTGTGGAAAAAGAGGGCAATACTTAAAATTGTAGCTGAAATGGAAATGTTAGTTGTTGCATCCCACCTGTTTGGTGAAACTGACATCCATGGAGGGGGCTCCTAAACTATTTAATGTCAAAAACGATTAAACATAAAAGAAGATAAGATTGTGTGTGAAGAGGGAGCAATCTAAAGAAGAGTTGGACTGTTTGGTGAGAGCTGATAGCAGTTTGCTGTAAGTGACGATTAGTTTTACGAAAAGCAGAAATTAAACAACAAACTACAAGTGAATAAAATTATTGGTTTAGTTTAACCCCAAACCACAGCTGGGGTTATTAAAACATAAAGATGACAAATGATGGATAACATTTTATTGAAGGAAATCGAGTCCAAGACAGCTGTGCTGTTGAACAGTGGTGGAATGTAACTACATTTACCTAAGTACTATTTTGAGGAAGGCTACTTGTACTTTACTTGAGTATTTCCTTTTAATGCTACTTTATGTTATACCCAGAGAGAAATATTGTACTTTTTACTCTATTACATTTATTTTACAGCTATAGTTACTCGCTATGCTTCACACATTCATAATTCACTGAACAAAAAACATTTTTATTAAAAAAATGATGCATTGCTACGCTATTTGTACTTTACTTGAGTATTTCTTTTTGATGCTGCTTTATACTACTACTCTACTATACAACCCAGAGGGAAATATTGTTCTTTTTACTCCAATACATTTATTTAACAGATATACTTACTCACTATGCTTCACAGATTCATGTTTTACATAAAAATATACATATTTATTAAAATTATGCATTGTTATAGATTAAACCGAAAAGTAGCCTAGTAGATAAAATTAGCTCCACTGGACCAGCTACAACATTAAAACACAGTATACAATACCACAGAGTAGAAATACTGTTAAAGTCAGGCTTTCAAATTATTTTACTTCTGAAAAAAGTAAACTAATTACTTTGTAACTAAACTATTAGTTACAAAGTAACTAATAATTAACGTTATCAAATAAAGGTGGTGTAAAAAGTACAATATCTGCCTCTGAAATGTAGTGGAGTAGAAGTATAAAGTAGCAGAAAATTAAAATAGTCAAGTAATGTACAAGTACCTCAGAATTGTACTTGAGTACTTGTTTACTTTCCACCACTGCTGCTCATGCATCAATAATTGTGGTACAATACTATAATATGAAATAACATTAAACTCTGAACGTGGCCATTCTGGAGTACTTTTGATGCTCTAAGTACATTTTACTGCTAATACTTTTACTTTGCTTTTTGAATGTAGGACTTTCACTGATAACAAAGTATCTCCCACAAGGTGCTCAATGGCCTTAATTTGTAAAAGTAGCAATACCACAGTGTAGAAATACTCTGTTACAAGTAAAGTCATGCATTCATTTGAATCTGCAAAGTAACTAAAGTAATCTAATAAATGCAGTGGAGTAAAAAGTACAATATTTGCCTCTGAAATGTAGTAGAGTAGAAGTAAAAAATAGTCAAGTAATGTACAAGTACCTCAAAATTGTACTTGAGTACTTGTTTACTTTCCACCACTGCTGCTCACATTAATGCATCAGTAATTGTGGGATACTATAATATGAAATAACATAAAACTCTGAACGTTGGCCATTCTGGAGTACTTTTGATGCTCTAAGTACATTTTACTGCTAATACTTTCACTTATAACAAAGTATATCTCCATCAATGTGTCCACATCAGTGACCTTAATTACACTCTCCTTATACTCCGAGTTATTTTCTTCCAAAAAACATTCATCAGCTGTCAAGTCAAGTAAATATTACAGAAGACTAGTTGCTTCATATTTTTTGCTGCTTATAGTCTTTACACCTCACTAAACCTTTAAAAAGGTTAAAATAAAGTGTACTCACCAGGGCGACTGCACGGACACAAGTTAAAATCTACTGTAAACTGAGACAGGAAATTTAAGCCAGTTTCCAAAGAATGTAAACTAGATAATCATCTAGGCCGAATCAGAGAGTTCCCATATCAGTGGACTCAACCGGGGTCAGTATTTGCTCGAGGAGCCGCCTGTTTTAATCTCAACCCACGCACGAGCACGTCTGGGGCTTGCGCACATGCACGGGGAAGGGGAATTTCATTGGAGAGCTGATGTTTAGATCATCATCTGGTGTTACACATAGCAGCTGGACTCAAGAGACACAGCACAGTCTCCAAAACCCATAGTGCAATTCTGGAGAAAAAAGAAAAAAGCAGCTTTAAATAAACACAACATACTGTTATAATCTATTTATCAGCCTGGATGTGACAGAATAAATTAGTCACAGACCGATTCTCTCCAAACAAGCAGCTTTACAAACACTTCAACTCCACTGCAGTTTTCACATCCTTACATGGAGAGAGCTGCACACACACTCAGTCTGTTTATATTTCAAGACTATACAGCACCAGAGATGTCATGTTGGAATTTAACTGCTGCAACTATCCAAAAAATGATGAAGGAATTATTTGATTAATCAATTAGTCAACAGAAAATTAGTCAAATCAGTCTATTTTGCTGATTGTTATATCATTTTTTATACAAAAAATGCCAAACATTTGCTGGTTCTAGCTTCTTAATGTGAGGATTTGCTGATTTTCTGTTTGGGTTTTGGACTGATGGTGAAATAAAACAAGCTATTTCAATATGTCTCGCATATATGTCTTGCACTGTGAGATATTTTACTGGGCATGCACTGATACCGATACCGGATCTGATATCGGTCCGATACTGACTCAAATAGCTGTATCGGGTATCGGTAACAATGGAGCCAATCTATTCAATTCAATGTTTATATGAATTATATACTGGAATTTTAATTCCTGTTTAAATGTTGACCAATTTGTTGCTGCATTAAAATGTTTACATTTCAATTGTAACTGCTGTTAATTATGAAGATTTTTTTTACAAAGTTGCTGGTGTACGATTTATTATTTTAATAATAAATAAAAATGCAGTAAATGTATATCTATGTATTTATTTGTTAGGAAAGCAGTATTTAAGTCCAGCCTGATGTTACCTTACACATAAAAGAATGATATCAGTCACTTCCACACAGTGAGGCATGCAGTTTATTAATTAAACACTGGTATCGGATCGGTACTCGGTACCCAAAAAAAAACATCCTAACCAGCTTAAACAGTAAAATGGTATTTACACATTGATAGGAAATATAATAAAATAATAGTCACAGAGACATTTTTCTGCAAAACAAGTCCTTTTATTTAGTACATTTAGTACATACTTTTGTATCGTACTTCTTTACCATCAACGTTTAGCAACTTCTTTAAATCTAATTCTCAAATTCATTCACATAATACTAGACAGGTTAATTATCTTCACCTGCCTTTTTACAAAACAAAACATGGCCAGTACTCCCTCAGATATCGTGATGCACAAATATGGAAAATACATGTTATCAAGAGCTCGTTAACCTTAGAACATTTTAAAAGGAAATTATCATCACATTTAATTCATGATGTCTAATTATCTTTTGATATGTTTAGATACATTTTCTTTTTTTTCTGTACTGTTTTTTGTGTGTATTTTATTGTTTTTATTGGATTTTTTTCCACTGTTTGGTTAGGTTTTTCTGCACATTTTGTGTACTACTTGTTGTCTAACGTTTGTTGTATTTTTAAAATTATGTTAGTTTAGATCTTTCTGATTTTTTTGTTATTGTTTTTTTTGTTCCTGGGGTTGGGGGGAGGTCCTGCCTGTGGCTTCTTGACCTCTCCTGACACATTTCTTGTTTGTTTTTTTCTTCTATTGACTGGATTTTGTGCAGTTTTATATATGTGCAAATAAATAAATAAATACATTGATTGTTGGATTTTTACTTTCAATGTATCTAATCATACTTAAAGGTGTCCAGTGGAGTTTTAGTATAGTATGTCAAAAATGTCAGGAAAAAAAAGTCATCTCATAAAAGTATAAAATGCAAGTCTCCTTCAAAGATAATCCAAGACAATGGAGTTTGTACAACATTAAAATGCCTTTATTTTACATGGCAATAATTGTTTAAAATAACCAACTCGTTGCGACCGACAATGGTCTTCATCAGGGTCATTGTCAGCATTCAGCAGTAGCTTGCATACCTATATTGTGTTACACTAATCAGTGGAGTGAGAAGGTGGTTCTCCATCAATGCGTAGGCCTGTTGGTGCAAGACAAGGAAATGATACATCATCAATAGAGAGGAGAAAAGTGGAATGGGGCAAAAGAAAGGGAAAGAAGGGGAGGGAAGGGAAATTGGAATTAAGTTATTTTTATATTTATCTTTGGTTAAAACAAAGATAAATATTATATAATGTTACTAAGTCATGGTGGACCTAATACTTTCTTATCTAGGTCTAAACATGATGAATCCCTCATAACTACAGCCTGGTTCACATGTTTCTATTAATGCCTGCAAACATGCATTGACCACAAAATGACTTTACCCTTCAATAGTTCAATATATTAAAATACAATTTTCTGTTGTTCCTGAAATATTTCTGTTCATGGCTACAAACACTTTTTGTCAAAAAATCTCATTAACCTTCAATAGTTCAATATATTAAAATACAATTTTTATATAGTTCCTGAAGTGATTAAAAGTTAGAATGTTATAGTATAGTATGTGGAAAAAAAAAGTCATACAATAGCATGTTGAAAAAAAAGAAACAAAAAGGCATAGTACAGCATGTGGAAAAAAAAAAAGTCATTGTATGGTATGTCGGAAAAAAAAAAAAAAAGCTATAGTATAGTATGTAGAAAAAAATTAAAATGTCATAGTATGGTATATCGAATTTTTTTTTTCAAAATCATGGTATAATAGGTCAAAAAATAAATATAGTGTGACGAAACAATAAAATCCATGGTACAGTATGTTGAAAAATTTCATGAAAAAAAAGTCATAGTATAGTATGTTAAAACATTTCATCTAAATAAAAAGTCATAGTATAGTATGTCTAAAAAAGCATACTTTCAGATAAAAAAAACAACACATTTGAATGTAGGCTATTTATCCAAAATGTTTTCACACATTCAGATATGGTGGTACACAGCTACAAAACTAATGACCCTAATTGACCCTAATTTGATTCCACAGCAAGATACCAGGAGGGAGGGAGCTGCAAGATTGGAGACAAGAGCATATAAAGACCTGACCCTCACATAACCCATTTGATGTTCATCTAGTTCCTTGATCAGTGACCACACAGATTACTTTGAGGATGCAGCTACCCATACTTGGAAATACCAGATCTCCATCACCACAGAGATATGATCCTCAAGTGAATTGTGAACTATTTATTGTCTAAAACAAAACAAAGACAGGAAAAACATTGAAAAAATATGCAGAAAAACATAAAAAGTTGTGAAAAACAGACATTTTCAGCAAGCACGATTATTGAGTATAGCCCTGTCATATCAGGAAATGATATAATGATATGGCTGACCCAGATTTCACTTAATAAAATTGTCAAAGAAGTGACTTTTAAAATGATTCATCACATGTATCCCTCCAAAGTATTTCTACAAAGATATAAAAAGGAAATAGTTGTGGATTGCTCATTTTGTCGACTGGTTTCAGAAGATTTACGTCACCTATTTTGCTCTTGTCCCCACTCTTGTATTTTTTGGCAACACATTTGCACTTTTATTTTACAATATATTGATTCAGAATTTTCCCTCTCCTATGCAGATGTATTGTTTGGCATCTTTTCTTACCCTTCTACCAAAGCAAATCAATATTATATCACTAATTTGATCTTATTACTTCATAAATGCAAAATGTCATATTCATAAATCCAAACTTTCCAATTATAAAGCATCCTTTTTCATCTCTGAAATGAACTCTAACAATACATGGCTTCAATCTTATATTCTAAAAATAGAAAGCCATATCAAAACCATATCAAACCCATAACTCTATGTACCCTGTATACATTTTTTATGAAGTGATTTATGTTTTTTTGTCTGTGCTCTCATCCCCTGGCATTGTCTGTTTTTGTATTTGTTCTATGTTCACTTTGCTATTTGTCAATAAAAGGTTTATAAAAATGTTTTAAAAAATAATAAAATTGTCCAGATACTGTAAAAAATATGTTGTTTGGAATAAGTTCCAGTCATGCAAAGTGCAAACAAAACAAGACAGCCATGTTAAACAGTCAAATTTGGGACTGCTGCACTTTTGGGATTGGACATTTAGAGGCGTGTGCCCTAGTTTGAGAGATGTATTTTAATCAGGTCACACCGCTGTACACTGTAATCAGCAGGAATGCATTAGTGTACAGGTTGGTGTGTTTATCGACATTCAAAGGCAGCGTGCTCAGGAAGTCCCTCATCAGGGGCTCAGCTAGAGGAACGCAGTGCTGCTGCTATTGACCTGCTCACAGAGTGCTGCTGCTGTTTATAAAGCACCCAAGTGTGTGTGTGTGTGTGTGTCCGTGTGTGTGTGGTGCATTTCTGAAGAGATGCTGAGGTAGCAAGTGAGCGATTAAGCGATTCTTTCTCTCGGGTAACTCTCTTTAAATGCCTGCTGCATCCAGATTAACATTTACAGGTAGAGCAGCTGTGCACCGTGAGGAGAGGAACGAGGAACAATGAGTACAGTGACCTCCACAAACTAGGGCACACAAGTATCTTACACATTAGTACAGCGATGGCACCATTATGATTATATATGTATGCTGATAACAGATAAGTACCTTTTTATGGTAGAACATATTTAAAAAAGCGATTAGCTGCGTATTTAAAATCACGTGTTCACTGTCCTCTAGTGGTCATTGAGAACAACTGCAATATTAAATTCATCAAGTTAGCATCAATGCAGCCATATTAACAAACACTTCTGGGAAATGTACATTTTCTTTATATTGTTTTATAACAATGTATACATGTCTTGTTGACCTCTAAAGAATATAATCAGTATTGATAACTGTGTTATTCTTATTAAAATCTGCAATGGCGCTAGCTTGACTAACCATGATGCAGTTCCTACCTGTGACCACTAGAGGGAATTAAAAATCCTGATTTTAAATACACAGGTCAAGTTAGCAACAGGACATTTCTATTTACCAGTTGTTAAACATGAATAATGTATATACATGTTTTAAAGCAGTTCCCATATTGTGTTGACAAGAAGGGATTAACAATAAATCAATGCTGTTAAATCTGAGGTAAAAGGCAAAACAAGATGCTCGCTGGTTGTACAAATCAAAGAGATGACCTGTGTATTTAAAATCACAAGTGTTCACTAGTGGACACTGTGAAGAACTGCAATGTTGAAATAGTCAAGTTAGCGTCAATGCAGCCATGATAACATACTTATTATACGATGTGAAATTACATGATGTAAGGCTTTACATTCTTTTATAACAAAGTATACATCATTATAAATACAGATACTATTAAATATAAATGTCTTATTGATACCTCTAATGAATATCATCAAACAATATAAAATCAGGAGTTTCAACGCCCTCCAGTGGTCACAGGTAGGAACTGCATCATAAAATTTGTCAAGCTAGCGCCATTGTAGACTTTAGTTGGAATAATACAGTTATCAGTACTGATTATATTTTTTAGAGGAATCAAAAAGACATGCATATGTTCATAATAGCATATATATTTCTAAGATATACTTTATTATAAAACAATATAACGCCCTGCATCATGTAGTGTGCAGTGTAAGTATGTTAACATGGCTGCAATAAATACACAGGTCATCTCTTTGCTTTGGTCAACTGGTGAGCATTTTGCTTTTACCTTAGATCTAATAGCAATGACTTATTGTTAACTAAGTATTTTGGATATTTTTGGATAGAAAATATTATAATATTATATAATATTTTTCTGTGGGGGGTATTGAAGGAGGAAGTTCTTCGAGTTACTTTCCACCAGTAGTGATGCCTAAACTGTATATCATCATGGTTTAACACATCCATCCATTATCTGTAACTGCTTATCCTCCTCAGGGTGGCGGGAGAGCAGATCCCAGCTGACACTTGGTGAGACAGACACATAGAGACAGACAACCATTCACGCTCACATGCACACCTACGGGCAATTTCGAGTCAACAACTAACCTGCATGTCTTTGGACTGTGAAAGGAAGCTGGAGAAC
>CAKALG010039460.1:0-10000 GCA_916700815.1 Helicolenus hilgendorfi
TGTAGCTTGCTAAATGGGCGCCCGCTCTACCGACTGAGCTAACCAGACGCCTATTGACTGTCATTTCTTATCAATGTACGTTTTTTGCTGTCACACTAAAGGATGCCTCCGTGCGTCTTGTTGTTGTTGTTGTGCTCCTGTCATCTGGACCAGTGACCCACAGCAGAGCTACACAGAGGCGAGGGAGGGAGGGAGGGAGAGAGGGAGAGAGGGAGGGAGGGAGGCCACATGTATGATACAGCAGCCAGCAGCACAGAGAAGCTGCTCATTGTTGTCTGAAGCTGCTGAAGCAGACGGATGTTGAAGTGTATTATTGATGAGGCCATCAGGTCCATTAGAGACACACACAGAGATGAAAGAGGAGGAGGAGGAGGAGGAGGAGGAGGAGGATGGGATGGAGGACAGAAAGTAAAGCTCCAAGTGTTTTCCTCATGGCGGTTCAGTGGGAGACGGTCCAGGCTGTAGGAGCGTCTCCTCAGAGCTTTGCACTCTGTGTTATTGAAGGAGCACGTTTCGAGGCGCGGCCACTCTAGATCTAACATGTCTCGACTTAAGCTGCATCAACCATTATGTCATCAGACAAAGAAACACTTGACATCACCGTGAGGGAGCAAAACAGTTCCCAGTGAGTAATGCTAATGTAAGCTACTGAGAAAAGCCTGATCTGGAGAAGGTTTCATCATCTGTAAGAGGAAGCAGAGCTGCAGGAGAGACTCTGAGGCCCTGAGACCGACTTTACTGTCTTTAAGAGGCTGTACCAGATTCAGTTTTAGAGCTAGAGTGAAGCTACACATATCATATGAAACTAGAAAACCTAATGAATCCATTGGTGCCAACCATGTCATACTCCAATGGGGTCCCTTGACCTCTGACCTCCAGATATGTGAGGTCTCTCCTTTACAGACATGCCCACTTTATGACAATCACATGCAGTATAAATGTGGTATTTTCTCTTATTCTGAAATGGTGTGTTTGAATATTTCTGCATACTGGGGTCCCTAAACAGTCTTGAATTACATAAATTGGGTCTCACTGTAAAGCTGAGACTCTTGTGGATCCAATGAGCCCGACTGTATTCATGTGTGATGATGTTAGTCCCCATAAGAGACATTTTATTGTGAGACCATTTTTTTTTTTTTAAACGTGACCTCCCTGTATAAAATGACCTGTGGTGACCTCTAGGATAATCACAGCCTCATGAAACTTTACAGCCACAAACTACAGACCTAGAGCATTCAGAGGATGGATCTAGCTAGATTGACAATAAGGGGGTTTCTGAGCAGTTTACACAACAGAAGTGCTCGCCATCCAATCGCCGAAAAATGCAATCCTTGCAGAAATCTCCAAAATGTCAAACATTTTTGATCCCAAATCACAGCATGGCTTTTTCTATGGTGTTCCTCAAGGTCTTGGTGTCTTAATGTGGTATTTTGAAGGGATTATCGATCATTTTTATCAATTCTCCAGTGGTATAAAATTATTAAATTTAGCACCAGATCTGTGTAACAAATGGTATCAACCCAAAAATTGCTGCAACGACTTATGAGACATAAAAGAGCATGGGGATGACCATCATATACTTCTATCATAATGTACTAAACCCTTATACACTAGAACACAAAGTGCTGACCTGCAATCTTCAGGTTCCCAGCTTTCAGGTGATGTACACCACTTCTATGTGACATCTACTGTTGATCTGCTATCTCCCCCTAAAGACCCCCTGGACCCCCCTAAAACAGACAGAAACAGGTCTGTTGTGGGTCTCAGAGGGTTAAAGTGTTTTTCTAGTCTTCTCCAAAGCCTCCAGCCTACCTCACAGAGCAGTGCACGTACAGTATACGTCTAGTTTAGGGAAGACTTTTGAAAACACCAACATGCTGCTGGATGGACTAATAAGACTGGAAAAATTGAAGTTATAGTGAAATAAACATTAGCGGACTTTCATTCGACCCAAAACCAGACTGTCAAACAGTTCCTCTGACAAGGCTGGATTTAGTTGTTATTTTTGGGTTCACATTAGGTTGCAGATTTTTATCTGGTAAATTCCCATGCAAAAGCATTTAATTTTTTTTTTTATCCATGCAGATATGAAAGACGAGAAGGAATCTGGCGTGTTTAAGAGAATGAGAAAACAGGTGACTCAGCTATAGTTTATTATTTATTATTTATGACCCACCTGTCTGACGACATAACAAGTGATCCAGTAACTTCACACAGACGGGGACGGAGGTTAGAGTCAGTCAGCACATTGTTATTGTCTCATATTTCATTTATATCATGTAGTTCTCACCTTCTCCCTTTCACACAGCACGTTATCATGTTTCTCATCATTTAATGTGTAGCTGACAGAAGGTCGATAACATTACACTCGTTAAAGTGCATTTAGCTAGAGAGCTAGATGTGCATCTCTCTCAGAAGCAGCTTCAGAGTGCAGACAAAGAACATATATTCGTAAGAAGTGCAAGTCAAGTGGTCGTTCTGTTGCAACATCAGCAGCAGAGCTACGCTTCCGCTATTTTGGATCGAAAGAGACTACTGGACGGCAGTAAAACGTCCGCCTACAAAGTGAAATACAAAAGTACAAGAGTAAAAGTAAATTATTTCTATTCTATTGTCATGATTTAATGTCTCTACTGAAATGCCCTGTGTTGAACGATAAATATATTTTAAATATGCATAGTATTATAACTCTTTACTTAATTATTTATGAAACTTCCCAGAGGAGCATAAAGTGAGCGATGGACATAAATGGAAGTTTTAAAAAATCCAGCACACAGATTTTGAGAGCAATCTCAAACCTTTTCATGTCAAGGATCCAAAATTGCCGTCCAATCCTCGGCGTGAATTTGCACCTATTCGCCTCTTTGCATTTGTATGTAATTGCGCCTTGCGAAAACTTCTTTGCTCGTTGGTGTGAACACACCGTTTGTGTCTCTGAATGCTGCTTTCACACCCAGTTTATACTCCGTCTCTCCTGAGGACACTTTCCTTTTTAAATCTGTTTTAGCACAAACAAACTATTCTTAGAGACACTCACACAGTGGCCCAAGAACCGCGCAGACAATAGTCTTATTATCCATGTTAACTCCCATAACACCGAAGCTTTTGGACTTTTATCAGTTCTTATCTCATGAGGGTGAGGATGAGTTTGTAAATATAGAAGCACCCGTTGGTGTTTATTAGAACTTCTCACAAACAGATATTTCAGTTAAGAACAGCGTGTGAACAGAAACCTTAAACTCGTGTTGTTGTGACAAGTACAACAACAAAAAAAACTTAAAAAGTAAAAGTCATGATGTTGCTGTTTTGCTGCAAGTCTGGACACGACCGCTCGACTTTCACCCTCAGCACAAAATGATACCGGCCGAGCAGGTCTCACCCATATAAATAACAGACACACAGACAGACGGTAGTAAATCCACATCCCAGATATTTGAGCTCATTATTCAAGCGTCACTGAAGAACAATAATGTGCGATATGAAAATGATTGTGTGGTGCAGTAGTTCCCAACCGGAGGTCCGCCAAAGATCACAAGGGGTGCGCCGGGATTTATCTGCTCTGAGGTTGTCAAAATTATATTTGCACTAAAATCATAACAACATACTTGCTGGATAATTTCCACAAAAGTCTGTATATAAAACTATCAAGGCTGTCAAAGTTAACGCTATAACACGTTATCAGAGATTTGTTTTAACGCTACTAATTTCTTTAACGCATTAACACAATTGATTTTCAGAGGTTGTAGCGGGCTCAGTTTTAAAGCTAGAGTGAAGATACTGGTATCGTATGAAACTAGAATACCTAAAAAATCCATCGGTACCAACCGTGTCTTACTAGCTTGTCATGAAGGAGGTTAAATAATGCTGCAAACTTGCTTTAAATTCTGGCGAGGAAGGGAAGTTTGGGGTCCCCTGTTGGAGTTGTTGCCGCCGCGACCCGACCCCGGGAAAGCGGTTGAAGATGAGGGAGTGAGTGAGTGAGGGTCATACCGATAGTTTAGCATGTAGTCATATTTGCAAACCATGATTCTGTGTTGTCAGAAAGTTCCCACCATTTCAGTCAACTACTGGTTTAATATCTATTTCATATTAAAATCTGTGGAAACTTCCCTAATTCTTTAAGTATTAAACAAAAAAAAAGTGCTTTTCAGTGATGATGAGATTTAGTGATACTGTCTGTAGCTTCATCTTTATTATATTACCCAAGGCAGGTCGCACAGCTAAGATCAGAACTAGCTCTGCTCCAGGGAGGTCTGGACTAAATCTAGTCCACAGCTAACAGCAGTCTTTGTTTTAGACTCCAACACTGGGAATAAATGTCAGATGAAGTGGAGCGAAGATACTGTAAATATAAAGCCGGTTTGTTTGAGAGAGAGAAAGCTGAAACCGGTCTGCAATAACGTGATAACTCCCCCTTATGAAACCGTGGCGTCTCCTCTGTTCTGTCTGAGCCTCACTCACATTGTCATCTTTCATATTTACCTGGTACCTGATCGGAGGTACCCAGAATACCCGGTATCTGCCCGATTATAGACGGCGAGCTTTGACTGGTCACGGCAAGATCTTATGTCTCTATAATCTGACACAGTGACCATCATAACAGATAAAGGCATAGTGTGAACCCGCGGCGTTAAAGACACTTTTTCATTGCGGTCCAGTTAGTTTTCCTGAGCCTCAGTAAACTCTCAGAGTATAGAGGAAGCGCTCAGGCCTGCTCTCCTCTTGACCCGGTTTCCCTGAGGGCTGCAGTCAGTAGAGGGGTGTCCTCTCCGTGGACCGGAGGAAACGGGGGCTGGGCTCTATACGTGTGAGAGGCTAATATTAGAGCCAGTGTGTTTGAGTCACACGGTAGGCCCTACTTCCTGTTTTCACTGTCCAAATTTTACTTCCCAGAGAGAGAGGAGGGAAGAGGGACGGAGGGATGTCTCCGCAGGTGTCCCCCCCGTCGTTATCGCTCATTAATCGGCTGTATGTCGCTTACAGTACAAAACCGATGTGAGGAACGCGAGACGAAGCTGCTGTCAGATCAACTTTTCACAGAAACAAGATTTTATATATAATATATATAACAAAGGTTTAAACACTGCAGTCTGAGCTCATGTAACACGTCTAATGAAGTTTAGAAATCACAGTTTGAAGTGTGGAGGACGAGCGTCTGTGACATAAATCAGCGGCGAGCTCCACACGGCAGAATTCAACTTAGTAAGGAGACGTCTCCATTTCCTCACAAACAGGATGAGAGACGAGAAAACACCCCGTCACACACACACACGCACACACACACACACAGACACACACACACACACACACACACACACACACACACACACACACACACACACACACACGCAGTGTACATTCATTACACAACAGATGAACAGCCTTTTATTATATTTATTAATGGACTGATTTAATCAGTTGGACAGTGCTGCTTTAAGTAGTTCGCTTTGAGCCTTTTTCACTTTTTGTTGAAGTGTTTGAGTGTTTGATGCGTCGATATTAGCATTATATACACATTACACAACCACTGTATTACACAAATACACAGTACACATACTGTATACAGTACATACACATAGAGCTCTTTCTTCTACCCAGGATGTGGACTCAACTTTTAGGGGGCTCAAATTCATGAAATTTGAACCAATAACATAGATTGTATATAAGAAGTGGACGTAGTCAAAGTGACATCAACCATTGGTTTGTGGACTACAGCTTTGAAGTCTCAAGTTCTGCATTTTGGCTGTCGGCATCTTGGTTTTTTGCTGTCGCCATCTTGGTTTTTGGCCATCACCATGTTGGTTTTTGGCCATCTCCATCTTGGTTTTTGGCAGTCGCCATCTTGGTTTTTGGCCGTCGCCATCTTGGTTTTTGTCCTTCACCATCTTGGTTTTTGGCCGCTTCCATCTTGGTTTTTGTCCTTCACCATCTTGGTTTTTGGCCGTCTCCATCTTGGTTTTTGTCCTTCACCATCTTGGTTTTTGGCCGTCTCCATCTTGGTTTTTGGCTGTCACCATCTTGGTTTTTGCCCGTCTCCATCTTGGTTTTTGCCCGTCTCCATCTTGGTTTTTGCCCGTCTCCATCTTGGTTTTTGGCCGTCACCATGTTGGTTTTTTACGGTCGCCATCTTGGTTTTTGGCCATCACCATGTTGGTTTTTTACCATCGCCGTCTTGGTTTTTGGCCATCACCATGTTGGTTTTTTACCGTCGCCATCTTGGTTTTTGGTCATCACCATGTTGGTTTTTTACCGTCGCCATCTTGGTTTTTTTACCATCGCCGTCTTGGTTTTTGGCCGTCACCATCTTGGTTTTTGGCCGTCGCCATCTTGGTTTTTGGCCGTCGCCATGTTGTTGGTTTTAAATGTTGTTTAAATACAAGCAGCCATTTAAGAACTTTGCGTTAAATAAAATTGTATAAAATTGGCTAAATTTTGAATTAATTTGTAAGTAGTACAAAGTAAATAAGTAAAGTAAGTACCACATTTCAATACTTGACAGTTTTTGATACCCAGTGCTCCGACACATTTGAGTGGGTACCAAAACCGTATCGAGCGTAAAAGACATACAGTATATTCACTTTATGGTCATGTGAGCAGAATTAATCAGTAAGTGACTTGTCCTAAAAATATAAGATAACTCTGTAAAATGTCCCCTGGATGTCTTCCTGTCTGTGTTCGTCTGTATCTGTAGGTCTCTCTGAGGATACATGCAGCCACATGACTCCAGCTTGACTAAGGCTCATGTGATACTGTACAAGCTGTGTGTGTGTGTGTGTGTGTGTGTGTGTGTGTGTGTGTGTGTGTGTGTGTGTGCGTGTGCGTGTGCGTGTGTGTGTGTGTCCCAGAGGAATGCGTCTCAGTGTGATTAAATGAAGCTCATTAAGCTCCAGTTGACATCATGTGACATTAATGATTAAATCTTTGAATAAACCTCGGTCGGAGATATAAAAGAGTAGAAACACCCTAAACATCATCTATGATGCGTCCTTTCCCGGGGGCACCTGATGACCCCGTTGCTATGGATACCATCCATACACCAACATTAACGACACAAACAAACAGAATAGTCACATTACCTTGACTCAAGGCAGATCGCCAGGGCTGATAAACATGCAGCTGCAGTTGGATTAAACTAGCGACAGAAATAAGGTTAATACATTCAGCATGTCATTAACCTGCATACTCTTTATAAAGGTTGATGTGGTGACATCACTTCCTCCTCCATGATGGCGTGGACACAGAGTGTTACCTTGAATGGAAATGTCCCTTATTTATACGTTTTATATACGTGACAGTCCAATTTTCACCCCTTCTAAGCACTTAACAACCAAAGCAGGACTGTTTTCATTTGGTTCTGTCTTTTTCTGTCTTGAATACGACAACATATCTGGGCCATTATAAATAAAAAGAAATAAATCATTATGGCGCCGGGGGAGGTGGGTAATAATCAGAGAAAAACTCAGAATTATTATTAAAATTAAAGTCGGAAATTTACACAGAAAAAATAACGAAAAATTGGATATCCTTTGAGATTAAAGTGGCAAATTTACAAGAGAAAAAAAACACAAATTTGCGAGATTATGAAGTCATAAAATCACGAGAAAAAAACTTGGATATTCTCTGAGATTAAAGTGGCAAATTTATGAGAAAAAAATGGATTCTTTAGGTTTTGTAGTTTCATATGATACCAGTATCGTCACTTTTAGCTTTAAAACTGAGCCCACAGCCTAAAAACAACTTGCGTTAATCCCTTAAATAAATAAGTGGCGTTAAACAAATTTGCATTAACGTGTTATTATGGTGTTACCTTGAACAGCCTATGGTAGTATTATCACATTGGTAGTCCTCAGACAGTAAACAGAGCTGCTGTGTTGGTTCGGACGTGTTCTTTACTGGTGTGATGATGGAATATGATCCAAAGGAAGGAAGGCCAACAGTCTGAAGGATTATTATCAGCAGTTTATTCTACTAAAGAACAGGATATTATGAGTCTGGAAACTTATCACAGTGACAATCAGTTAATCGTCCATAATGACAATTTCAAGGGAAAACAGTAGAAGTACAGCGTTCATGTTACAAAGTCATCCACCAGGAATCTACTATACTCCCTTTTTCAACTGGATGACTCTCCTGTTATATTTGGTGGAGAACTAGCTGCACTAAACGCTGACTGGGAACCTTTGTAAGCAGCAACAAGTGCAAAACTCTTCTTCTATGGTGATTAAAGTCGTCTAAAACAGTCTGGGAGAAGTACGAAGATAAGAACTCATAACAGGACAGATGCATAAATGTTGATGAGTAATCAGCTTTTGTTAGTTTATAAATGTCCCAGTAGAGATGTGTGTGTGTGCTCTACTGTTTCTAAAGGCCAGACAGTCCCAGTATAAACCTTTAAGAAGAGCTAATGGACGAGTAATGCTTCAGGTATGTTATGAGTTCTGTGCGCTGGCTGAAGGACAACATGTGTGTACTGTGTGTAAGATAACCCAGAGACAATTAGTTTCTGTTAGACATGGCAACGTGTTCAAACAGATCGCAGTGTTCAGGAGAACTGGCAGACTACCAAGAACAGACCATAATGTAGGGGTGTGTGTGTGTGTTTATAACGGTGTTTAATAGGAGAGGAACGCCAAGTTATGGCGTATGTTCATACTGTAGTAGAAGCAGATGTGAGTGTGGGCGGTCTCGTCCACTCGGAGAGCTGTAAAGAGGAGTATAATGAGAGTTTTATAGAGGAGGTGAACGTATAGAGTTCAGCTGTCTCTCTCATCTGCTTCTTCCTGATCTGTTCATACAGATTCTCCGTTCAGCAGTGGTGAAGTAAAAGCCTTAATTCTGATCATTTCATCATACAAAGTCAGTGCAAAGAGGCGAATACACACGAATGCCGCCAACGACGTGAATCGAACGTGTCCGCAGGATACGTCCTTTCTTCGCTTCCTACTGATTGTCTATGTAAGCAGCAATGCGATGCATTCTGGTTTCGTGGCGTTGCGTTTTCGAGAGACGGATCGTCACGTTGGCCGCTCCTTATTTGCATAAAGTTGAGGTCACGGCTACTTAATGCAAATCAGGGGGGCGTCCAGCGCGACTCGCCGTCTCTGGAAACTCCCGAGAATCTTTTAATCTAACCGTTATCGATCTAAAATAAAGACAAATTCATCAACTGCATGGATTATTTCTGTCATTAAATGTTTTCAGGAACACATTTCGGTGAACTATTTTCGTGAGATAAGAGAAGAAAGTTTCCAAACGAGGTGCCATGTTGGTTCCGGTTTGAAAGCCGGGAGCAGCGGCTCATCAAGCGTCCGAGGCTGGGAAGATACGCAACCCCTCGCGTCCAAAACACGTACCAGAACGACGCGAATAGGCAAAATTTGCATAGAAATATTACAACTCGTGTGACACTGTGATGCAAAAGACTGTTTATGGTATAAACAATAAGGTAGCTTAATATAATAATGTTGATATTGGTTCTATAAACTCTCTTCATATTTCTGTTTCTGTGAGTTTTATACATTTGGCCTCGGGTCTCTCCAACACCAATATCTTTGACTATCTTATTCTCTCTCTTTTTCGACACCTCCTCTCCTCCACCTCTTCCTCCTCCTAGTCTTCATCAGCCCTGTCGTGAGTCAGTTAGAGGTTAATGCGCACGTCTGTCCTCCGTCTCCGTTCTGTTATTCCACGCAGTGATCTCTATCTCCATCTGTGTGAAACCACAAGGAAACTCTAACTGACGCTTTTCTGCACAGCTGTGTCGTCAGAGGCATCTGCAGACTGCAGACTGTTCACGATCAGGAGTTATTTTGTGCCACACTACAGGTTGATTAGACGGAGTTTAGGGTGTTTTCACATCTAGTCCTTTTTTAAACGAACTAAACTCAGTCCTCAGGACCAACAGAAAAGGGACTCAGGTCTTTTTGCGTTCACATTGTCAGTGTATTTCAGCTCTGACGGGGTCTCAGTCTTCTCTCTGTTCACACTATAGTTCCTATCT
>CAKALG010039461.1:0-11616 GCA_916700815.1 Helicolenus hilgendorfi
TGCCTGCTTGCCTTCACTCGCATATCACGCTCGTTCTCGCTCTTTCGCTCCACCTCACGCGTATGCGCGCACACTACACACTGCAGAAGACTTCATAGCTCTGAGAATATCTAGTGAATGTACAGTGGACGTTTGTGCAGAAATAACTGCAGCAGCTCCTCCAGACCAACAGAGGTTTTCCGTGTCTTGTGAAGTGATGGGGCTCCACAGTGAGAAATGTTACCGTCTCTGACTGTGTGCCGGTGTCTGGAGAGACCTTCGTCTAGTCAGCTAACATTACTGCTAAGCAGGTGGAATATAGAGTGATATTGTGGTTTTAGCTGACGTGTGTCGCCTCACTGTTTTGAGCGATGCTCGTTCATGTCTATGTAGAGCGAGCAAGCACGAACCCGATGCTGACTTTTGTTGACTTAACGGCCACAGGTGTCGCTGTTAACAAGCATTTATGATTCTTACAAACAGTCCCTTTAAAAGAACATCAAGGATAACACAAAAAGTCACAGAACTTATTTCCATTGTGATCCCTGTTGGTTGTAGTCAGTGGTTGTAGTTAGCTAGTTAGCCAATAGCAACGCACGACCGCAGCTCCAGTTACACTGGCAAAATCGTGCCCCAGCCTCTTTCAAAACACCTTGGTTTGTGTGCTTTTGTTTGTCTGCTTGAACTAGGAAACGCTGTAGCCGGTGGAATACTCAGCAGCAAACACAACCGTGGACAGAAATGGATGAAAACAAAGTAGAAAAGAGAAGGGGATGGTCTCCCCTGACATGATTATTTGAAGGGTAGTTTCTGCACTTGGCAGTCCAGTCCAAGTCCATCCAGCAGCAGCACAGGTAATGTTAGCTACAGAACCCCCACAACAGGCGAGCAGCAGCACATAAACATGGTTTATGATTATTTTATTATTTATGAGTATATTTTTCATGAAAAGCAGCAGCTATCAGAAAGTAATATTCTGTTGAAACTCAAAATCAAGTTATTTTTCTCAGCGTAATTTTATAGAGATGGTCAATCCATATTTCCTGTTGTCACAAGGGGTGAATACAGGCAACCAGGGAAAGACCCAAACACAGGCAAAAGCAGGCCGACAGGATGTGTTCGGTAATTTAATTAAGGTGTATATGGTTTAAATGGTAGGTAAATAAATCACGAGGCAAGCAAGGAAGTCAGTCTAAACAGGCAAACAAATCCAACAAGAGGTAAGCAAAGAAATCAAAAGTAAAAAGGCAGAGGTTCAGATAGGTAACAATTAACAGAATCCAAGGTTTCAGGTAACAGACAACAGGTTTAAAGAAGCTAAAAAGCACAGTTAAGAAGTACATGACAACTGGCAGGGAGCGTGTGGAAAAGGGATGGTTATAAACTGCATGGCTGATGTAGGAAAGTGGAAGCAGGTGTGTAGGTGGTAGGGGATGTCAGGTTACAAGGACTGGCAAGAGAGTCTGAGGGCATCTAAATCCAAGTTCACATTACACAACTCTCAATGTCATCAGATCGTTCTACTGTTCATACTACACAACTTGCTGTCTTGTAATCGTGAGTCTTTAATCATCTTTAGTCTTTATGGTTTTCACACTTGACGACTGACCTGCGACAAAGGGTCACACACTACAAGGTCTTTCACCAGGAGAAGTCCCAGATGAGGTTGACACATTGCTGATGTTGTTGTTGGCACAACACAAAATTGTTCACAAAATAGCCTGTTTCCACTGATTCCCACACTCTTTTTTACAATTTCTTCTTCTAGGTGCAGGTGAAAATCCAGGGATTTTTAATCTCCCCATGTATGATGTCCTAGCGCCAGACGCTCATTTTAAAATACTGTTCACAAAAGCTTGTGAAGTAAATACCTTATCCTGCCTTTTTACCATATTCAAAAGTGATAACAGCAATTCTCAACATTAGTTAGGATTTGGGATAGGAGGGAGAGGGAAATAAATAGTTTATTCAATTATATAATCTTATTTTTCATTCATTTTTTAAAAATCTTTTTTTCTCATGTATTTTCAAAAATTACACGTAGGAGAGCTTTATTTATTTATAAAGCTCTCCTACGAGCACTGAATTTTACATGACACAACTGTCATTGTATCCCAAAATAAAGGAGATGTTTTCGCCTTCAGTTAGTTTCCCTTTCGTTGGCTTGATTGACAAATGGTTCCAAACAGTTTCCAATGATAGCTTCTCAGTTGGTTCTATGAAACAAAGCATCTGACACGGTCAGGTTACAGTTACGGGTGCATATCACCTTTTGCGGTTGCTTCGAAAATGACACGGTTTCTTTTTGTCTTATTTGTGCAGGTTTAGTGTCCACAAAAGCCGCACAATCCTGTTGTAAATTTGCCCCTGAATCTCTACCAGCTGTCAGGCTAGTGCTCCTGGGGTGACTGTGACCACCGAACTCTGAGCTCCATGTGCACGGTGAGTATGTGTGTGGAATCTCCCTTTGGTGATAAATACAGTATCACAGATAAAGCAGTGCAGACACTAAAACAAGTGCTGTCATCTCAATTCAAGGGATAAAAATATGCCTTTGAAGGAACAGCATTACTGTGAGATGAATGGAGAGGGAGAGAGAGAGAGAGAGAGAGATGTTTTTCCAGGCAGGCTGAGATTAGATGCGGTTCCATAAATATGTTGGGCAGCTTGGTATACTTTGTGCCCAGTGGTAAAAATAAGCCTTCTTCCCGAGGGAAGTGATGACGTGTGCAGCCTGCCTGCATCATCAGCCACAAGTCGGCTTCATCCTCATACTGAGAGAGGCAGAGAGATAAAGTGTGGGGGGAGCATCAGTGATCACCATGGCAACACATGCAGTGTGACGCAGGTAAAAGGAATAGAAAGGAAGAGACGTAGTGATTGGCTGGCGACTGCAGTGGTTTGTGTGTGGAAGAGATGTGTGGGTGGTAAAGAAGAGGAGGAGGACTCAATAGCCCAGCACTGAGATTAGCCCCCACACCCCAAACACACACACACACACACACACACACACACACACACACACACACACACACACACACACACACACACACAGTCAAAGCCTGTTAGCACGGTCAACAATTCAGCCTAGCAATGAAGATGATATGATTTAGCACGCTCCTTGAGCACTGACTTCAGTGGCAGTGGAAAATAGTGTTTTTTTTTCTCCCTCACAAATGCCATCTTGGATATTATGCATGCATTTTGGGAGGAAAATATTCCTCGCCTTCCCCCCACATGAACTCAACGCATCCTGCTGTTTCATTTCAGTGCCATTAAAATAGACCTTTTGGCAATTCAGCTGCTTTGGCAAAGCCTCAGATCTGAATTTAATTAAGTTTCAAAGGTTGTTCTGCCCTGTAGCCTTCTTCTTTACTGCAGTTACTTCCAGTTGTCCTGTTCTATCTCCCCCAGACACCTTTTAAAAACCTTCCTGTTTTGTTTTATTTTATAGGATGATGAATGTTACATTTTTATCTCAAAAAAATTGCTATACATATGCAGAATGGTTTTTAAAGCTATGATACATACAATACATTCAAACTACACACTGAGTGAAGTTATTTCATCTTGTCATTTGTTGGCATACAGTGAAAATGTCATCCTGCAATCTGGTATTGTAAATACGAATCCAGTACAGAAATGATAAGTTAGATGGCTTTGACATCTCGGACTGCACTAAATGCAGACAGGGGAGGCAGAGTTTGATTAGAAAAAAACATTCTCTACTCGGTCTAGTGGGAAGCAAAAGGTTGGCAACGATAGATCAGTCCAAACAAGCCACAGTACCAAGAAGACTAAGGGTGCAGGCAAGTGGTCAGTTTGGCTGAGACAGGTAGACAAGGCACAGTAATTGTTGGTGCACTATGGCTGGTAAGCAACAGAGACAAACTGGCAAGGGAAAGGTACTGACTGAGGGCTAATACTGGGCTGAGCTATGGGGAATAGGGAACATCTTTAGGTGATGGTGGAGACAGGAAGGTCCTCTAGTGACAGCTGCTGGACTACTTGGGGAATGGCAGAATCTGAAAAGACAGGACACATCAAATGAATGAAAATGGCATTACAGTAATTTCTTGCGTTGTACTTTGGCATTGGCTAAAAAAGTCATTCCTGTTTTATCAGCAGGCCAGGCAGCTTTAGGGCTCTTGGGCATAGACACACCCACATACCTCTCTCTCCCCTGCACCTGTATCTTTTGATGTATGTTGACAAATATGAGTGGACAGCGACAACCATTTCCTTTGACCTCATTTTTAACAGGTTTAACACCGCAGTTGACTTTTCCTAAGTCCTTATGAATACTCCATCACATCTTTCCTTGACCTCTTGACGTTTTCCATCGAGGTCGAGGAAAAGTGGTAGGAAAAGACATTAGGTCATGATTTTTTGACTTTTCGACCGCAGCTCATGTGTGCGCACATCCAGGCAAAAAAAACTCAGGAGCAAGACAAAAACGTCGGAACACTGTAAGGCTCCAAATGGTTTATTTCTCTTTCTCTTGTAAGGCAATGCTTCAATCTGTAAAGATCATCTTCAGGCAAACGTGAAAGAGAAAATAAGCATCTATAGAAGAGGCAGTAATCAGCTTAAATCATTATTACCTGCTAGTCAGCAAACAGCAGGGAAAAACAAAATACTACAAGATGGTGATCACAGAACTCCAAAACATAGAAACACCAGAATCCAGAATATACATATATACAGAATACAGTGTTAAATATATAGTGACAGAACCTGAAATACACATGGTGGTCATTTGATAAGAAGGTGGTACAGAAATTACAAGTGTAGTTATCAACTTTGTCCAAGCTATGTCCTTCCACGCATTAGGGGGCGCTATGGATCCGGCTAAACCTGCTGAACCCGATCGCTGTACATTCACAGAAAGTTCACAGGTGGACATCTTTTTGCCAACTTTCATACGTTTTCAAGTATACCAAGGGCGTCTTAGGTATGTTCAAAGGTCAAAAGTAATAAGGGGGCACTATAGAGCGAACATGCCACGCCCAAGCCCAATTACACCACCAAATCAAAGTAATTACTAGTGTGAATATGCATGTAAAGTTTCATGAGTTTTTGTGCATCCTAAAGTCCTCAAACATGTGTTTGTAAATTTTAAATTAACGCACAAAATCCAAGATGGGCTGACTTCCTGTTGGCCGAAAAAATCGAAAAACTATTTAGTACGCCTTTGCGGATGTGAGCAATGAACTATTCAAATTTCGTGAAGATCGAAGTAACTTTTTCCTCAGACCTGCCTGCATTTTGGGGCGCTATGGAGCCTGCTGGCGACGCCCGAGCCCAATCACTACAGAACTGTGCAATTTCTGCCAGTTCTGATGCGTATTGCACTTTTCGTGAGTTTTCGTGCATCCGAAGCACCTCAAAAATGTGATCTCGCAGCGGAAAAATAATAATCCTTAGAAAAACAATAGGTTTCGTGCTCGGGCCCTAAATATATAGTAACAGAACCTGGAATACACATGGTTGTCATTTGATAAGAATGTGGTACAGAAATTACAAGTGTAGTTATCAATACATTTACAGACAGTTCCCTCAAAGGATTAAAGCCTTTGTTTTGGAGTTAAAACTCAACTTAAATCATTATCACCTCACTTCATTACTGCCTCTACAAGAAATGCCTGTTTTCTCTTTCACATTTGCCTGAGTAAGGTCTTTACAGATCAAAGCATTGCCTTACAAGAGAGATAATAAATAAGAAATAAACCATGTGGAGCTTAACAGTGTGCAGACCTTCTTTGTTCCTTAGCATTTCAAGTAGTATTATAATTATAGTAGTATTATACCATTACTACTGCAATTACTGTTTTTACTTGCTATTTAACTATAAAGTGTTTTAGATTAGTCAATATTGCCACCTAGTGGTTACCACTGAGGATGTCTGTGTGTAATAGTGTATCTGAAGGTTGTAGAACATGTTACTGAACATGGTTAACATAATATTACTACTAATAATACTGATAGTATTGACTGTTTCCACACTTTTTGTGTGAACATTTTGTTGTGAAGATATGATTGGAGTTCAGCCAAGGATTTCCTAAACTTCATAATCACTGTAGTTCAGGAGAACTGATCTTAAAGTCTGCTGTAAAAATATATATATATTTTTAAAGACTTCTTAAAAATAATATTAAATAATATTATAACAATAACCACTTGGTGCAGCATACATTAGATGTTCTTTGTGACCATGATTGCACTTTATGCATTGTCTTCTTTGTAAAGGAGGTCTATATTAATAATATTGTATAAATTATATTGAAGGTGCCAGTGACATATTAGGATGCAATGATTAGTCAATCAAAAGAAAATTAATCAGCAATTATTTTGATGATGGATTAATGAGGGACCTAGGACCAGGGTTGGAAATGATCACCTGCATGGTGAAATATGCAAGTGGCCGCTAGATTTGCTTTACTCACCAGCCAAAAAAAAAATGGTGATTTACTGAGCCACTGTGGCAGGTGGACAAAAAAGTGAATTTCTAACCTTGCCTAGGACTATTCCCTTGTTTCAGCTTCTCAAATGTAAATATGTGCAGCTTTTCTTTGTCATATATGAAAGCAAATGAGAAAACTATTCCAGTTGGACAAAACAAGTAATTCAAAGATTTCACTTCTTGGAAATCATGATGATTTATAATAAGTGTGGCAGAAAAACAAATGTAGCCACACCTCTTACTGTAAATGAAAATGAAAGTAACTGCATTATGTTATATAACATCAGTTAACAGCTCAGATTTTCAGTTTCAACCATGTTACAAAGAAGAGCAAACAAGGTAGGTTATCTGAACAAGTTCATCTATTGTATTGACCCAAGAATAATCCATTAAATTATGATGACTAGAATAATCAAGTACTCTGTCTGTAATAGTAAATCTTAGGTTAGTCATACTGACAGCTATTTTTGAAATTTCTTTTTGTATTACAATAGAATTTGCTGTAATATGTATCCTTAATAATGGACTGGACTGTATGCTTCTTACTGAATTTTAAGAGTTTTTTAGATCATCTTGCGCTGGGTTCTAGTTGAAAGAAAAAAGACAGACGAAAAGGAGGAAGGAAGTGCAAACAAGCCACAGTACCAATAAGACTAAGGGTGCAGGCAAGTAGTCAGTGTGGCTGAGAGAGGTAGACAAGGCACAGTAATTGTTGGCACACTATGGCTGGTAAGCAACAGAGACAAACTGGCAAGGGAAAGGTACTGACTGAGGGCTAATACTGGGCTGAGCTATGGGGAATAGGGAACATCTTTAGGTGATGGTGGAGGCAGGAAGGCCCTCTAGTGACAGCTGCTGGACGAGTTGGGGAATGGCAGAATCTGAAAAGACAGGACGGATAGAATTAATGGAAATGGCATTACAGTAATTTCTGGAACTGGAGGCAGGCCACCAGCCTCATGTCATAGGTGAGAAGCGTTGAAAGATAACGAGGGCGCGTTGTACTTTGGCATAAGTCATTCCTGTTTTATCAGCAGGCCAGGCAGCTTTAGGGCTCTTGGGCATAGACACACCCACATACCTCTCTCTCCCCTGCACCTGTATCTTTTGATGTATGTTGACAAATATGAGTGGACAGCGACAACCATTTCCTTTGACCTCATTTTTAACAGGTTTAACACCGCAGTTGACTTTTCCTAAGTCCCTATGAATACTCCCTCACATCTTTCCTTGACCTCTTGACGTTTTCCATCGAGGTCGAGGAAAAGTGGTAGGAAAAGACATTAGGTCATGATTTTTTGACTTTTCGACCGCAGCTCATGTGTGCGCACATCCAGGCAAAAAAAACTCAGGAGCAAGACAAACACGTCAGAACACTGTAAGGCTCCAAATGGTTTATTTCTCTTTCTCTTGTAAGGCAATGCTTCAATCTGTAAAGATCATCTTCAGGCAAACATGAAAGAGAAAATAAGCATCTATAGAAGAGGCAGTAATCAGCTTAAATCATTATTACCTGCTAGTCAGCAAACAGTACTTTGTACTTACAGCAGTACTTTGGCATAAGTCATTCCTGTTTTATCAGCAGGCCAGGCAGCTTTAGGGCTCTTGGGCATAGACACACCCACATACCTCTCTCTCTCCCCTGCACCTGTATTTTTTGTTTTCCTCTCACTTGTTACTCTCGTTATTTTTAGAATTTAATGTTTTTAAATATGCAGTAATATCAATTTACTCAAAATTTACTGTAAGTATAGGTATCAAAATGAAATGTAATTGTTTGCATTTTTAGAGCAAGTCATTTAGTTTGTATGTTTGAAGTTTATAACAGAGTTAGATTACAACTATTATTTGTAGTACTAGTAGGTAGAATCTATGAGATCATTTTCACCTTGGGAGTCTTGAATGCCACACCACACAAAATATATTACTTTTTACACAAATCTTATAACTTACGAAAATAAGTCTGCATTGTTTAAATGTTTTTAATAGTTTTATGTGTAAATTTTATAATGAAGCCTCACCTAGGCTTAAGGTAGTTAGTGTGTTATAAAACAACAGTAATTAAATTCAAGTTCGACAACATGAGATGAGACTTTGATCCCAGCTGAGAAAGTGGATCAATAAAGGAAGCATCATATGTGGTTTAAATAGTATTTTGGGTAGCATGTCAAGTAGTCAGAAGAGGTACCATGGCTGCAGTCGAAAATACTTCTTGCTTAGGAAGGTTCCTAACGGAGTGAAATGACCCAGAAGTATCTAAGTAGCAGCCGTGATAAGAGCTGTTCAAAAGGTGCTTCAATGCTTCCTTTCTTATCTCCTTTAGCATAGGAAACACTGGACCATTCTTTACTAAAGGAAACGAGATAACAACATCCCACAATTCCTTGCGGCCGCAACATTTAAAGAATTACACCATTCTGCTGTTCATGAAAACAAACGATATGCTTATCTTGCATATTATTTTCATACAGTCATACTGTAGTCATAAGAGTTTTTTAGATCATCTTGCGCTGGGTTCTAGTTGAAAGAAAAAAGACAGATGAAAAGGAGGAAGGAAGTGAGACAAAATTGGTTATGTTACAAGGCTACTACGCACATACCAAAGAAAGGCCTAAATCCTTTAGTAGTTTTATATTGGGATAAATTACCATTAAGTTATAGCAGCCTGTTACATTGGTCTCCATACATTCTCTTACAGGCTTTTACTTTACGAAATAATTAGATACAATAACTCGATTCAAAAACGTTTCTGAAAGCTAACGCTATTCTTTTTGTTATCTTTCTGAACAGGTAAATCATGTTTTGCCCTCATTGTGGAAATCAAGTGGAAAGGTCATATAATTTCTGTCCTGGATGTGGCTTCAAGTTATGTGCCTTGACGCAAAATAGGACCCAAGGTACGTGTCCCAGCAAACAATTTTTTTTCTAATTACTTGTGATTATTTCAATCAGGAGAGACTCCATTTTGCAAACATTTTCTGCCTACATGGTGCATGATAAGATGAATAGTGCAAAGTCTTTGGCGATTAGACTCCATTGTGACATAGTATATTAAAGGGGGGAGTGATGCCGTGGTGAGATTAGATATATTCCCACCAGAGTCTAGACACTGGTGGTGGTGAAGAGAGTTGCTGAAGATCCAAAGAAGGGACGTGGAGCAGGCATGGGCACTGAATGTGAAGAAGACTGGAGGTGATGGGGTGGAAGCAGGTTGCATCAGTTCGTATTGCAAACTGACAGAAAAGTATTTTTGATAGCAATGATATGATAGGCTCAAGGAGATCGTGGCAGAATCTGGTTGGTTAACTAAGAGTGAAACGCCCTGTAAAGAGAGTCTTCTGGACTGAATTTACGCTAAGCTTCATTTGGTGAAATAGAAATTCATGCAGGATTGTTGACTGCATCATTTTTGTAGACATCTACACATCCATCTATTGATTTTTATTAAATAACCAATACACTGTATCAATGTTAAATCACTTCTTATATTCATATCACATTTAGTTTTTTAAATCTTGATTTTTGAGTCATGAAAGGCTTCTGCAACAAAGTATAGTGTTTTTCATAGAAAATAACAATATGTTTTGTGCTGTACGTAGACTTTAATGAAGTATGTTTTATCTATAAGATATCTGAAATTCCAGTTTGGTTGGCCTTAAAGCTGAAGTTTGTAATTTATCATCTTGTTTTCATAAAAGACTAAAACTGACACATTTACTTTGGTTAGCTATATCGTACTAATATGTCACATAACATTAATTGTTACCCAGATGTGGCCACATCAGCACATCAACCCTCAGTCACTGCTGAGGAGAAAAGACAAAAGGAGGATCAAGACCAGGTTCCAAAAGATGTTAAAGAAGACCAAGAAAACACTGCCCGGATAAAGGTGAAAAGGCTAAGAAAAAGTTAATCTGTTGGTATAATTGTCACGCTCATTAAAAGTGTAATATGCCATGAAGTTAACCAACAACATTAAAAAAAGAAATCAAAACAGAATTAAAGCTACAAGCAGCAATGATCTGTCCCTCGCACCTTCGCGAAAGTCGGGGGTATTTGCGGGACGCCGATCGACGCAGCCCTACATTTTTGTGACCATTGGACACTGCACGCACAAGTTAGACGTTATTTCCTGCGTGGATTGAGTGGCACAGGAAATGACGGATTGCAAATTTTGCATCACTTCCTGTGTCCACTATATGGTGCTAGGGAACACACACTAAACATGCATTTTGTTGCTCTATTATAGTATATATTAGTATTTGCAAATCGCCCCTTTATTTTTGTGGGTGTGACTTTACACAACACGAATACAAAAATCCGTTCGTGGGTAGTGAAACATTTGTAGATCATGGTACATATTTGTGAATTGTCTTCTATGGATTACAACTATTATCTACAGATCTGCTGTGGTACAAATCGAACAAAATTCCGTTAACAAACAGGAGGAAAGTTACAAATGTCATGTTGCCCATAAATCCACAGGAAGAGATCTGCAAATATGCAAATATCATTCCACGTGTAGAAATAGAAAATACATGAACAAATGCATATATATCACTTTACATGTAAACCTTAAAATACGTATTTACAGAGCAAATCGCCCTTTATTTTTGTGGATGTGACTTTACAGAATGTCTTCTCTGGAATTTTTTAGTCGACTTTATTAGTTGTAATCCACAGAAGACATTCTCTAACCCTTACAACTAATTAAGTCCAATAAAATTTTCCATACTTTGAGAGCCTCTACGGATGCAGATGACGGATGACCGCAGTAAGAGCCTGTCGCCTGCAGCTTTTTATCTTTCTAACTCACTTCCTTCCTTGCAATTGCTTCCTTGCAATATTTCAGCCACCAAAAACAAAAAAAACACAGCTGCAGTGAAGTGTTCAGCTCTGTAACTCTGTGACAAATACAGTGCATTTCCAATAGTTCCTTCATAATAAAAGCCTTCAACTAGTTCCCTGGTAGTAGGCTTATAATGTGAAGCAGCAGCAGCAGGTATGTTCGGTTGGCATCAGCAGTAACTTCACACAGCTTCAATATGGCTGTAGAAGTTTTCAGTAAAAACTAAAAAGGCCGATATCTATATAAAGCATATAGGAGTGAAACTAAACTGTACTGAGAGCATTTGTGTGTCTGGCCTCTCTGGTCGACCTTTTGCTGCGGGGGC
>CAKALG010039462.1:1744-12204 GCA_916700815.1 Helicolenus hilgendorfi
TTAGAAGATTCTTGCTGATGCATTATGGGTATGGTACAATGCTATGAAAAGCTTGATGTATGCACAAATACAGTCACAGTCTGACAGCAACTCTCACCTGACCCCGCCTGCTCATATCAGCAAAATAACTACAGTGATCGTATAATGGAAATATTACAACCTCGACTCAGTGCAACAAACTCTTTCAATCATTGGATCAGTTTTGCTCCAACCTCAGCAGAAGACTGTTTGTGTATTTAATACTATACAGTTAAAGGTACTGTTTGTAAGTCATATCGTGTATAAATCATTGCCGTAGCTTTGGTCGCTACTGTGCTCTGTAGTGATGCGTCGGTCGCGGACGAGCCAGCTCTTTTTTAAGTGAACGATGGGAGCCGGCTGGTTTTTTTTTTTTGAAATGTATTAATTCAAGGCAGAATGAGAGGTTGATCTTCTCCGCACCACGGGCACTCCAAGGAGAGAAAAGAGTTTGATGCGCGAATAGCAGACGTTCAGTCGGAAACGAAGCGGCGTGAAAAATGATGGTATTCTGGAAATTATAAGGTTTAGTATAATTATATTGAATAATGTAGGTGATATATGTGCACACATACTAATCATAGGTCAAAACAGCGCTAAATTTGTCTGAATTATAAAAGGCAGAGGTGATAAAACGAAGAGCCGTTTGTAAGGTGAAAGATCTGGCTCTTCTCGGTGAGCTGAGCCAAATGATCTGGCTCACTAAAAAGAGCCGGAATTCCCATCACTAGTGCTCTGCTCCTCTGCCTGCTTGCCTTCACCCGCTCTCTCGCTCCACCTCTCACGTTCATGCGCGCACACTCCACACTGCAGAAGAGTTAGTTTAGCTCTGAGAATATCTAGTGAATGTACAGTGGAAGTTTGTGCAGAAATAAATGCTGCAGCTCCTCCAGACCAACAGAGGTTTCCTGTGTATAGTTTCATGCTGCCGAATATAGAGTGATATTGTGCTTTTAGCTGACGTGTGTCGCCTCACTGTTTTGAGCGATGCTCGTTCATGTCTATGTAGAGCGAGCACAAGCACGAGCAACAGGACGCTGACTTTCGTTGACTTAACGCTCACAGGTGTCGTTGTTAACAAGCAATTTCGGATTCTTACATAGAGTCCCTTTAAAGCCAAATGTCTCAACTTCTCGCCCCAGGTTTATTTGATCGTTTATGAAATGTTCTGCTTTAAAGCCATATCCTCTACAGTCTGAAATTCAGGAAACTTTGGCTTCCGTTTTTACTTTTTAGACATCTGAGTGGAGAAAATTAGCATCTATCTGTAAGTTTCAATAGGACTAAGGCTTTCAAAGTAATAAACTGTCACCCTCAACTGATGATTTCAGAAACAGGTGATGAGAACAGAATTGGAAAATGAAGGTGGTAAGAAGGAAAGAAGATGTGGGAGGGATTTTCTCTTTTGTCACGATCGCATTAGAAGTAGTGGAAGAGGGAGATGTAGGTGAAGGGATATGATTATGTGTGAAAAGGGTAGCATGAGGTACTTTTTGAAGAGATGAGTTTGGAGCCTCGGATGAAAGAATGGGGAGTGACTCTGCTGTGCTGACTGGAGTAAGAAGGTCAATCCACTTTTGGAAATGAGGGGGAGAAGCGACCGGGAGAAGTAGAGTGAAAGCTAAGTAGTCAGGGCCGCGACTCGAATAGCATTCCTTCTTTCTGCATGCTGTGAGATCATCCTCTTCGCTCCTCTCCGAGGTGATGGAGATTAGTTTTGGAATGGTGATGGTATTTCAGACACTTTATGCATCCAATCCAATTTTTTCCCCCCAAAACCGCAATGCAGTGGTCACATTCAATTTCAAAAACACCGGTGCCCAACCAGCAGCTTACAGAGAGTCTTTAAATAATGCCATCACATATACACCATCATTACATTTCAGATTTTCCTCCATTCTCTCTGATATGAAATGGTCACATGGACGGTACAATGGTTTCTCGAAAGCCATCACCATTAAATGCAGCCCTTTTTTTCACTGAAATCATGCACGAGGAAATTACTGCAGACCATTTCCTACTTCTCAGGCAGTTTTCCATTCATGGAAAGAACAACGTGAAAATCTACTTGCAGGTACTTGACAGTTGAATTAGTTGAACTACCACTGTGAGCGTACGTTTCTTTTCAAAAGTGCATTACTGTTGCCAACACTGGAGTGAGCAACGTCCATATCAGCTGGTTGTATGTCATTTGAATGCAAATTAGACGAAAGTACAATATCAACTAAGACTTAAGTACCTAATCTTGTGGCCCTGGTCTAGAGGGATCTTGTGTCAAAATCTATTTTTTAAGGTATAATAGCATAATAATAGTTAGCTTACACCAATATTGTGTGTGTGTATCCAAAGCCTCATATATCTTATCCGTCTGTGCCATACATGGTGGTGGCACGTAATGTGTTAAAGGTCCCATATTGTAAAAAGTGAGATTTGCATGTCTTTTTTTTTTATTATAAAGCAGCTTTAAGTGTTATATAAATACTGTGGAAGTATCAAAACACTCCAATCCATGGAGAAATACACACAGCCCGTATTCATAAACTGTGCATTTGAAACAAGCCGTTAGGATTTCTGTACATTTGTGATGTCACAAATCTACAATATTTAGACCATTTCACAGTTTTAAATGTAAACATACTAAATGTGTCCCAGTTTATTTCCTGTTGCAGTGTATGTGAATGACATCAGCTGACAGGAAGAAAACATGGACCCAAGCTGTTTCCTAGCAACGCAATTCCATTGCTATTCCGTTGAAATGTGCTAAAACGGAGCGTTTCAGACAGAGCGTGAATACAGGTATATTCAAACAGACAGGATGAGAAAAATAATGTTTTTTTTTAACATTAAAGCATGTAAACATGTTCTAATAGAAACCCAAAATACAAGCATGAACCTGAAAATGAGCACGATATGGGACCTTTAAAATGATGTGCCACCACCACAGAGACAATTTAAGTTTAGGCAACAAAACTACTTGGTGAGGTTTAGGGGGAAAAAAAAGATTATGGTTTGATTTCAATTAAGTAGCCTATACGTTTGTTCTATAACTTAACTCGCATAGCCTACGTAATATAAAATAAGTCAACATTGAGTTTTGGTTTCACACGGGACACAAACAGTCTCCTGGGTGAACGTCCCATGTTTGATCCATCTGTCCTCCCTACACTGGCTTTGATTAAAACATATTTTCGTTGAACACGGGTATGTCTGTGTCCACCACGTCAAAGGATCCCAATTGACTTTCAATTGGCGTTGTTTCCGTGGTGCAGACACATCATTTTAACACATTACGTTGCCCCCACCATGTCATGCGCTGTTAGGTGGTCGTGGTCATTTCACGTATCTCTGTGAGATCAGGCTGGCCACACTGTTGCACTGTGCTGAGTGACGTGTTCCTTCATTACCATGAACACACTGTGGTTTATTTAGACTCAATCTCACATACACTGTCCTGCTGCCACAAATACTCACTATAGAGCACCGAATCTGGATCAATCCGCTGCTGTTCTCCTGCTACAGTAACATTTGATTAAAAACTAGTGTCCAGCTGTTTTAGGAAATCTGTTGAAAAATGGAAATATATAGTGTATGTGTGACCTATTTTCAAATGAATGATAGGGTTTGGAGAACACAATATTTTGGGAAATGGGAGTTTTCTCAGCGAAAAAACAATGAAAGTCTCACAAAAACACAAACATCTCCAAAACAACAACATCAGTGTGTGTGTGTGTGTGTGTGTGTGTGTTTGTGTGTGTTTCACCACTGGGACAGCAGCAGAGCAGCAAACTTCACACAGTGCAGTGGCTCCTCTGGGTCCATTATGGAGGGACTGACACGGTTCTAATGATGCTTGGTGTGACTCCGGCAACAAAGGTAGCTGAGCAGTTCAAGGCAAAGGAGAGTCCCATGACAACAGGGTGACTGACAGCTCCTGGGTAGTTAAGGACAGCGGGAGGGCGGGGCTCCTGCACCGACGCACCCCTTGATTTGTTGTCAGTGAGCCTGATTGACATGTGACGGTGACATAGACTCAGCTCAGTTCATTTCAAAGTCCCACCCTGAGTTGGTAGAGCCATGAGATCAGACAGGCTAAACTGTTAAAACATAGATATTAAAGGAGCAGCTCACATATTTGTTTTTTACTTACCTCTAAACTAATCGTGCAGATAGTTTTATAGTTGAGGTGATTCTGTTTATGGTACTCAAAGAATCCAAAATGACAAAAATGTAACAGCAACATGTCTCTCCAGAAACAACCTCGCTGTAATCTTTTTTAATTGTAACTACTTTCTGCTTTCTCTCTGAACTGAATAGCTCAGTTCAAGTCTGTTCTGACCACCTACATGAAAGCATTTTGTTCAAATGCCTGAAATGACCTGTTGTGACCGTGAGAATAATGACTGCTGTTTTTCAGAAGCAAAGGTAAATCTCTTATGTCGTATGCACAGGGTCTGAAATTAACTTTTTTCACTTCTTGCGGCAGGCAAGTGTATTTTTTTTTTTTATCTGCCTCTTTTGAAATCTCTGCGCTAAATGAAGGAATAACACTTTAGATCTGATGTCATTCAATGTTCGATATTTTACATAAAAAAAATACATGATTTGATTAATACCCACCCAGCGCTCAGAGTAAGTGATGTGGTGACGTATTATAAAGAGTGAAAGAGACACACAGGGCAGGTGGGGGGTGAGGTGGATGGGTATTTTTCGTACTTTTTCCAGCAACACGTGACGCGCGCGTCAATTTCCGCTCCAGTCTTTTCAAAATAAAACTACTTAGTTAGGTCTAGGGAAAGATCACGACTTGGGTTTGAATAACACCGGAAGTAGTGTAACTCAAATACGGATGTTAAGTGACAAAAACTACTCAGCTAGCTTTAGGAAAAGATCATGGTGTGGGTTAAAATCATTTTGAAAGTGCCGTAATTTAAGTACGGAAGTTACGTGACACATAAATCAACTTTGACTTCTGGCTTCACACGGGACACGGACAGTGGTCTCCTCCCTACGCTATCACTTTAAGCACATGTTAACTGCGACCGAAAATTGACGTTGAGGGGTTTGACAAAGCTGTTGGGATGAGAACCTGTTATGTATTCAAAATATACATGTTATTTTATTTTATTAATTTTGTACATCTTTATACAGATCTTCATGTTGACTCTCAAATGAAACTGAAGTGAATGAAATCCTTTCAGCATTAGTGGGTGTCTTAAAGTGGAGTTACTTACCTCACCTGTCCAGTCCCTGACAAAAATGACAATTTACAAAAATCTGAACTCAAAGCAAATTATTTATGATATAGTTTATATATTTAACAACACAAATAAAAAAATTGGAATTTGACATATAAAGGAGTTATGTGTGTTTTAATGATAGCTGAGTGAGACGAGATGAAATACTGATATGAGTTAATACATAGAACACATTCAGCCACTGACAGACATACAACATACAGAACTAACATCACTATCACTTCTGTGAGTTCTCGTCCCTGTAGAGTTTCAGCCTGTTCTCATTCCCACGGCAGTGAAGTACCGGGACTTTCCGGGCGCCAAAGGTAACTTTGATGCAAAAAATAAAGTGATGCCAAGGGGAACGGGAACGTATTGAGAGTTTCACTATGTCAGACAGACAGTCACATGTTTGTATGACTAAATGTGAGAACAGACAAAGAGGAAGGGTGATTTTGGGTTGTGACGTGTGATCAAAATGTCAGGAACGTGGGAGGATGACGGAGAAAATGAGGCCTAATTACAGGCTGGGAATAGGTAAAGCCAGTCGAAGAGGCACGGTGAGAGGATTAAGTGATTTGAAAGCTCGATTGTTTTGTTCCTTTTTTCGACACGTAACAGTGTGAGCCACAGATGCTAACACCTTCCATTCATCCACACAAAGGAGAGGGGTGGAGCTGTCTGTCTGTACAATACCAGAGCACAGCAACAGGTGAGGAGAAACACATTTTTGAGAAGTGTGTGTACACGTGCGGTCGGGCCCGCTCGTCCATTAGCTGAAGGTGTTGGCTGTATTTACATACCTCTGTGGCATGTCAACAAGGTCACCGCCACCCAAACGTTCATGAGGAAGAACAGCATCTCAAACTGAAACTCTCTGTATAGTAGTTTCATATTCATCGCCAGCCAGGACACTTTGAGAACTTAAAGACGTACTGTTGTGCTTAACTCTGCCGGGAGAAATTCCTCACTCACCATTATATCTTGTATTCAAAAAGACCTGGGATGCTCATTCATCAGGCGCTCCAAACGAATGCTAATGTCGCTCTGTATCCGGAAATGTAAATTGTTTTAGTTTTTTAGCAGCTTGTTCTGCTGACCTTAAGTGTCCAAAAAATATTTAATGTCCTCAGTCCTTCTAAAAGCTACTGTCCATATTAAGTGTGTTTGAACCGTGCTTCTCTACCTGTTTACAGAGGATGGTAAACTAATAGAGACATGGCTGAATGCAGCAAAATGTGACTGATATAATGTGTAAATATGAGGACCACCAACAGTCTACTGTTCATGTCAAATCCTCATTGGTATGACGAACATCTGCCACGTGAGCACACCCACCGGTAAAATCCATATTCCTGGATGAGTCACACAGCAGGAGTCAAGTTTCTGTGTGGATCATCTTCTTATTGTAGGAGGTTGGTGCGCCCATATGACTTGTTTGTTTACTCCCTCCACATGAGAAACTGGGATGGAATTCCACATTCACATTCACATTCACACAACAGCCCATTGTCACTCCCAACTCATCCAATACCGACAAGTCAGTAGCACCATTTATTGTCTGGCTTTCAACTAACTCCAATGTAAACCCATCCACGTCAGTATTAGACAGTTGGAGTAACTGCATAGTAGCCTATAAAGAGTGAGGCTGGATGGGTCAAACACAGACTTTGACCCAGGAGACCCGTGTGAAACTAAGTCAGCGGTAACTTACTTTAACTTAATTTTGTTACGCAACTTACCTACTTACAGTACCTAGCACCAGTTACATAACAAATGTCCTAATTTTACATAACAAGCGGACTAATTTTATGCAACAAACATTCTTATTTTAACCCAAACCATGATCTTATCCTAAACCTCACCAAGTGCTTTTGTTTCCTAAGTAAACCTACATTGGAAGTTTATTTTGAAAAGACACTATGCATGTAGTGACTCACCGTCACTGACACGTCCAACACTGAAATCTCTGTTTCATGGTTGATTACAGCCATGGGTGAAGCGTAGCCTGTAGGCTAGTGTCAACTTCTGACCAAATTACGCTGTACCCTATGTGCTCCAAATCAGTTGACAGAAACATCCCTAATTTGCATTTCCTTTTTGCGACATTTCAATAGTTTGCTTAAAATTCACTTGACAATTGAAAGGAAACTGACAAGTCTTCCCTGAAACGTTCCAAAACTGACGCTAGAGGGGTACCTATACGCTTGATATAGGTATCTATATCGAGCGTTTAGGGCCGCCACTGAGCAGGCGGCGGTATTTGATGAGTCGGGAGAGAGAATGTTGGACACCACGGTATGCATGACTGGGTTATTAACTAACTCAGTGGAGCTTATCTGTGCAACGAGTCCAGGGCTTCTTTCTGCCCACGGATGCTGCAGAGGAACATCAAACCCAGCGTGCATCTCGGATCACACAGGGATTTTCTCCAGTGATCGACGCGTGTGCATATATATCTTGAAGTTGTTACGTTAGTATGCAAAAACAGTTCTCAGATGTTTTTTCTCTTTTTCATTTTTCACCCTCCACCCCCCCCCCAAAAAAACAAGATATGTACAGTATGCCAACACACACAGGTCTGCATTCAAAGTAGCCTCCAGAGAGATTTCATCCTACTCAAACAACCTTAACCAAAGTCCCAGCGGGTGTCTCTTCCTACCAAACATACTCAACGTTGACACAGGAACCTCCTGGGCATTTAAGATACTGGCCCTCTGGTTCTGAACAATGTTAAATTACAGACATGTGGAGAGAGGTTAAGAGCCTAAAAACCTGACTACTCCCCCATGATAAACCCTTCAGCTTCCTCAGAACGAAAAAACCCATTAAACACCCGCAACGCCTCGTCGCCTCTCAACAGCACTCCGCGGTCCAAGGCATGAAAGCGAGGGAGATAAAACGGAAACGTTAAATAGGAAAAACATCAGAAAGTTTTTTTCTCCCCCTCCCCACCTTCCCTCCCTCCTTTTCCTCTTCCTCATCAAAGTGTGTGAGCGAGACGCGAGCGAGATGACGGACCACCATGAGAGAGCGAGCGAGCGATGGGAGCCTCACAATTTGTTTTCTCTTTTTGTTTCCTGCTTCTTTTTTTTTCATCTTGGCTTCTCAGGCAGTTTTTTTTTTTTTTTTTTTGTGATAAACAGTCAAGAGCTGAGATGCGGTGCCGTGAAGATATTTTCATTTTCAGAGCTGCAGCCTCATAAACAGAAGGCTGTGGAGACAATGTGGTTAGAAATGATGAATATATAGCCAGTGGCTTTAATATCCCTAATACTTGTGATATGGCAAAGAATAGAGCGGCGCATTAGATAATAATGAAAAAGAAGAAAAAGGATGGTGAGTTTCCAACTCTGAGGTTTTTTGCGCTCCATTAGGAATTTTTTTAGCCATAATGTTTCTCTCAGGACTAACAAGGCAGCTTTATACAGTTAGGGCCTATCGTTTCGAGGTGCTGAGTGTCAAAATACTGAGGTCGCTAAAATAACAGAAAGACCTGCAATGCAGTAATCCACTAATGCAAAGCAGGTGTTGAGTAAACCAGATATAGGCTAAGGCTTACATATATGTGTGGACCAGACCGGCATCGCGTCATCGCTAAGGCCGTGTCACATTAAACAGGAAACTGCTGAAAACACGTTGTGTAGCAGGTTAACCGAGGCGTTCACACTGAGATTTGAAGAACATTATGATACATGAATAATCACTGTCAGTGTGGTAAATGGCAAGACAAAAGATGTTGTGACAGTTACCACTGATGGATAAGTTAGCCTAGCTAGCTTCAGTGGGAGGCTGCTGCAGTACAGTCATACAGTATAGCAGACTGTCATCTCCAACTATATATCAGCCTATAGATCAAACAGTTGGCTGTTAATACGTTGGTTATTTCACAGACAACACTTAGCCCTAACGGGATTCAGTCAGATATGTAGAGATTGTCACTGTGTTGGACGAGGGGAGACTGAAGGGACATGGCGGCGATCAACTTTCATTTATTAGTCTGAGGTATCACAAATGCTGAGGTTCAGGCAAGATTGCAAAACAATTTCTTGTCTATTTCTTGCAGAGTTAGATGAGAAGGCTGTGTGACACTTGAGCCAGCAACCAGTTAGCTTAACTTAGCCTAGCACAAAGACTGAAAACGGGGAAGCAAGCTAGTTAATACGTAGCCGACCAAAAGTGTATGAATAAAACAAACACACACATGGTTGCATCGTGGTGTTATCATGTTACTCAGACTTATTTTGTTACCTTAGACAGCGTGACGCTAGCTGTTTCCCCCATACTTCTAGTCTCTAAGCTAATATGTTGTAAAATGTTTTAGAAATGGCCATTGTTCCCCTTTAAAGGCATTTCAGTATTTCTCAAAATGTCAACAATTTTAAGGCCAGGGTAGGCCTATGTTTGTGAGGTGCCATCTCAATTTATTCAGCCAAATGGCAAAGTTGAAGAATACTAATACAAAGAATACTTTCTAGCCACCGTATAAGGAACCTCCTCTGACAGGCTGATACCTCCAACCTTGTTGCAAGGTTTTAATCTCAAGTTCATTGGTTCAACCTTTTTTCAGAAAGCAAATACAGACCCAGTGACCGAGTGTTGATGCTAAAATAAAGCCCTAATCTAGTCTTGGTCAAGAAAGCTGGCTAGCTGGATGCTTGGCTGTCACAGCTATAATCTTGCCTGTTGCTCGATTTCCTGGCATACAGACTCTTTGGCTGAACAGTTATGGCGGTGAGCTGATGGGCTGTAAGAGAGAGATTTGGTGGCTCGATGACTGGCGCTAGCTAGCTTGTCTGGCCTGCTATGGCTGTGTCTCTGCCTGGCTATATTTTGGCAGGTTGTCCTCCTGACTCACTGGCAGCATGGCCGGTTATACAGTCTAGTTGCCTGGATATATTGGCCGACGAAACAACGAGACTGACTCATCGGCTTAGTGACAGTTTGGCCCAGTGCTGGTTCTGTTTCAGAGAGCAACCATCATCCCACTGATAGGAAACAGGATCCCTTAATCACTGACTCCATATTACATCAACAAAGAGTGGGCCATACTACACACAGCAGACACACCTTCGCTACTCGCTATACCGTGTCCTGACACTCGCTGTGTTGGGATGCTGTGTTCACACGATGAGCGACACAGAAGCTACAAACTGACAGCCAACAGTTCTCGCTGCGGGACGGCAGTGACGTGCTGCAAGCCAAACT
>CAKALG010039463.1:0-12876 GCA_916700815.1 Helicolenus hilgendorfi
GAAGCCCGACCCCTCCACCTTGGTGTTTGGCAAACAGTTCTCCGACCACATGTTGACCATCAACTGGTCGGAGAAGGGCGGCTGGGAGGCTCCTCAGATCAAACCTTTCCAGAACCTGTCGCTGCACCCTGCCAGCTCTGCCCTGCACTACTCCATAGAGGTGAGTCTGTGATATTTGTTGTGATGTTTTCATTTTATACAAAGCTGCTGATGGCTGATATTTCATGTGGATCTATTATTACTGTATTTACTATCTCTTTATAATTATATACTTATCAAGGCGTAAACGTCTCGGAAGCAGCAGTTAGACCGCCAAGAGATGATAAAAAAATCACCAACAAATGAAATTCTTCTGGGTTATCATCTTTTTCTAACCTTGCAACTAAATGTTGGCTTTGTAACTAACTAGAGATGCAACGAAAATACTTTTTCAGTCCCTACACCGATACCTGGACTTTGGGCATCGGTCGATAACAAGTACCGATCCGATTTAACAGTATGATGAATAGAAACCAGAGTTAACCTGTTGTGTGTTTCTGTCTGTCTTCTCTCCAGCTGTTTGAAGGCATGAAGGCGTTTCGTGGAGTCGACGGCCACATTCGCATGTTCAGACCCATGCTGAACATGGACAGGATGCATCGGAGCTCAGACAGAAGCAGCCTTCCTGTGAGTTTGTACCCTGAACTACGTCCTCAGAAAAACCCCTCAGTGAGGATTCTTGCTAGTGTTCGTCACTTCAATCGAATCCTTACAAACACGCCTCGATAACCTGTTGCTCAAACTGGAATTCCCAGATCTTATTGAATTGCCTCTTGAAGCAACTCGTTGACACCAACGCAGGTTTGTGTTCTGTCTGAACAACCACTAAAAGTGGGAAAGCCAAGCTAAAAGAATTATGTTGACATCAACAAAATCATTGGTGGCAAAAACCTCCTGCTTTGCTCCTGGCTCTGCTGTAGATTTCTCAAGCTAAATGCACCGGCCAATCATATGCATGCAGGTGCACATAACAAGGCCTTCTATCATAGTGTTAATTTACTGCTGCTATGATGAACTTCTCAAAGTTGTACAATCCTGTGTGGTGTGTAAAACTGGACTTCATCCCCTGTACCCCACAGCAACACTGATTGTGCTGATTGTGCCTTAAATTCTTCAGATTCTTTACAGACCGACGCCCTGAACCGTCTACTGTGTTATGCAACTGCTGGGCAGCATGCCCAGTTTAGGCTTACTAGCCAGAACAACAAGAGTTAATACTTGATCATGAGTTCAGGGCATAATGGAAACACTGTTACATGGTGAACCACTGCCACATGGTCTGAATCCAGCCTTTGCTACATGCTACATGGAAGAAAAATATTTAAAAGGCGGTTCCATTATTGTTCTTTTGAGGTTTTATATCATTCTGTAACTTCAGTCATGTTCTTCATGTATTCAAATCCACGTTCGTTCAGATCCGAAAGTCACACAATAACACAAACAAACTAACCGATTGATGCAGCGACCAGAAACTCCTGTTTTTTTGTGAGGTTGAATTACTGTTTTTGTGAATGGAGTCTGGTGTTGTTTTAGTTAGTTAGTTAGTTAGTTAGTTAGTTAGTTAGTTAGTTAGTTAGTTAGTTAGTTAGTTAGTTCTGATCGTTAGGTGTTGAATTGTTTCAGATCAAAGTCTTTGGTGTGCATGTATATTACAGATATGTGTCAGTTTTAGACGAAAATACCAGTTGTTTTTTATTAAGGCGCAATACTCCGACATTTAGTAACACAGATTAAAAGACAATAGAATTGGGGAAAAGAAACATGGTATAATTGTATTGATATCATTATTCAGTGAAGAAGGGCGATTAGTTGACAGTTGATGACCTTGTCTTGTTTTCTTTGTAGCTGTTTGACAAAGGTGAGCTGCTGGAGTGCATCAGGAAGCTGGTGGAGGTCGACCAGGACTGGGTTCCCTTCTCCCAGGACGCCAGCCTCTACATCAGACCCACCTTCATAGGAACTGAGGTGAGCTTTAAAGCCGGGTTTCCACCAAAAGTTCTGGGGACTTTTAGTGCCTGGAACTACTTTTCAAAGGCCCCGTAAAATGTCCCCGTAACTTAATTAAGACCCTGGTCCCTGCAGTCGAAATGCAATGAGTTCCTCAAAAGGTTATGAGTTCTGAGGGAAAGTTCCTGCGGTGGAAACGGGGCTTTAGCTGAGAAGCTAAATGTAGTTTAACACCGGTGCAGGTTCCAGGTTCTCAGCTGAAGTGATTAAATGAGCTGGTGTTAAATGTGCTCTATATACTCTCCTTACTGTCGTACTGATCGTCTTCTCCTCTTGCTCCTCCAGCCTTCCCTCGGCGTGTCTCGGGCAGGACAAGCTATGATCTTTGTCATCATCGGCCCAGTGGGACCTTACTTCGCCACGGGCTCCTTCAACCCTGTTTCTCTGCTGGCAGACCCTTCATTTGTCAGGGCTTGGAAAGGAGGTGTTGGGGCCTACAAGATGGGAGGGTGAGTTCAAAATCTCTTGGTATCTTTAAATTGACCCTAAATGATATGTTATTATTATTATTAGTAGTAGTAGTAGTAGTAGTAGTAGTAGTAGTAGTAGTAGTAGTAGTAGTAGTAGTAGTAGTAGTATTAAAAGTACTCCACCAATAGACCTGGCCAGTCACATTGAAAACTCAATGGCATTCTCACGCTACACTTGGCCTTCATTTTTCCATGAAGTGTTCCAAGTCCAATTCACCTCTTCTTTTCAGCCTGAATGTCACCCCTAGTAGGTGCAGTACGCGATGGGTTGAGTTCTGATTGTTAGCAGAAACGACGCCCTGAACTGCTTTATAAGGGTATCTGTCCCACTCTGTTTGTGAACAAGTTTCATGCACAAAAACAAGTACAAAGACAAATTTCACACCGGAGAGTCCTGCTGTCAGAAATCAGCAAACGTTTCAAATTTAGCAGCGTCAGTAGTCGTGTTAGGAAACCCAAAACAATTAGAATTAAATATTTTTATTGGGTTTTCAGTAGTGCAGTACAATTGAATAAGAGAAATAATCATTAGATTAATCTCATCAGTTACAACTGCGTAAGACAAATGTCCGTTCGTACAGATTGTAAAGCCCCCTGAGGGAAATTTGTGATATTAGGCTCTACAAATAAAATTGACTTGACTGTCCAATGGCAGACTTCGAGGCAGACTTGTTTCTTGTTTGAAATGGCGAGGTTGCATTACACGATAGGGTACGTAACCGCTTGAACGGCAGGTTGAGTGGAGTAGCGCGTCCCCTAGTGTCCTCGCCGGACCTGGTGGACATGTACAGCTGCATTAAACATTATAGATGTGACCACTGACAATTTAGCCATAAATTCACAGACTGACCAAACACGGTCCAGTGAATCTGGACACAGTACAACTATTTGGTGTTGGGGTCAAATCTGTGTCAAGAAAAGAGAGATAGTGGAAATATAGAGCTTCTCCAAGAGAAACATTTTGTCTCGTCAAAGCAGTAAAGGAATGGGTTATTTGAGATCATCAGTTACAGCTGTGAAGTATAAATGTCTTGGATAAGACCACGGATATGAGCAGTTTGACTCGTCAAACAGGCAATGGAACAATGCCTCTCAGTCTAATGTCTAATGTCTAAATGTCAGCTGACAAAGATCTGTTGGGATGTATTTTATCTTGTTACAGATCAAAGTGAAGGTTATTTAAGTGCGAGTAGTCTCTCCGGTTTTCACACCACAGATACGTCAGTGCTCCTCTAATCTCCACTCATTCCACACAGCCTCTAATCATAGGCCTGCTTCCACAATGCTGAGCCACAGCGTGGTTACATAACGCCACTGAACAGCCTGAACCAACCAAATCTGCTCTCACTTCAACTATCAGGCCAGATTAGCAACAGCAGCCACGGCACAGCAGGCTAGATATTTAAGGGTCGTCGCTCTGTTGTTAATTATGTTATGTTTGTTTAATGTTGTGTGTTAAAGGCTCACACAACACTGTATGAATTTAAAGTCATTTTTTTATTCCTAAACATGAGATCCATTAGTTTATTTTCTCTGATTCTTTTTACAGTTTGGTTCAGCTCTCATCAGCCATGTTTCTAGCTGTTATCAGTTAACAAGAGATTTTTCGATACCAATTTTTTCCTTCCCGATACCTAAATTTGCGTTATCAGCCACTACTGAGTACCGTTCCAATACCAGCGTGATTATAAAAAAAAGATATATATATTATTATTATTTTACAGCTGTTTACTACACTACTACATTTACTGCTACTGTTACCGTAGCTCTACAAATAATTATATATAGCTAAAAAGAAGAGTAAATGTTGTACTAATTTGATTCCTCTCAGATACTCTAGGGCGGCTTTCTCTTTTAAGATTTGTGCAGCTTAAATGTGACATAAAAAAAGCTGACAAATTTCCACAGCCAGGTATGACTCATCAATTGAGTCAACTGTGAGTTTCATTGTTTATTGAAATTTTTGCAGTCACAAGGATATAATGTTTACGGAAAGGATGTTCTTTAATTTCAGTGAGAAGATGATGAAATGTTTGCACTCTTATTTGTTCAAGGAAGTTTAGTGCAGTCTAGATGACACCCAGGGCATTATGATTTCAGTTTGTTCGTCTGTACAATAAATAAATCATTTTGGTGTTTGCTTTGATTATTGTACACATATGTATGTACATACATACATACATATGTGTACATATATTATTTTATTTATCCTTTGTGCCTCTCTCCCTGCTGCTCTCTTGACACTCTTGTCTCTGCCTGTGTTTGGTTTATTTTAACTCCCTCCAGTAACTACGGTCCTACGATAGCGGTGCAGAACGAAGCGGTGAAGCGAGGCTGTCAACAGGTCCTGTGGCTGTATGGAGAAGAGGAGGAGATCACTGAGGTCGGCACCATGAACCTCTTCATCTACTGGACCAATGAGAAAGGAGGTCAGACTCTTTTCTGTCTTCAAACGTTGTCCCTGAGGCATTCTGTTCACATTTTTGGTTTACTACTATACTTTGTGGAAAGATTTAAACACCTTGTCATTTTAATAAAGATAAAACTGTTTGTTTGTCTGCAGAGAAAGAGTTGTTTACTCCTCCTCTGGATGGCATCATTCTCCCAGGAGTCACCAGACAGTCTCTGCTGGACCTGGGCAGAACTTGGGTAAAACCATAAAGACCTCAGCAGTGTTCACATTTCTCCTAAATTTCTCTCACTGTGCTCCTCAAATTTTCCCAGAATGCAACAAGATAACAGTGGTGGGATGGTCTGTTTTTCATTTTTGTTTTTGAGGCATTTCCAATAAGTTTTTCTAACATGAAAGTGCTTTTTAGAACCACAACTCTGATGCCAGTGAGCTCTTTGGAGCCGAGGTGAGCTGCACCTGGTGTCTCCAAATCTTAATTGATCTCATTGAAACTTTCCAGATTAACAGATGGTGCTCAAAGCAATAAGAAAACCGAGTTTGTATTCCTCAATAAACTGTACCATCAGTTCCCTCCACTTGGGACACCCACAAGGAGTTGAAAGATAAATCTGAGGGGTCACAAAAAAAATACACAAAATGGTGTTCATTTTATCCTCTGATCTTTGGTTATAACTTGTGGATTATTTGATATTTTTACATTAAAGAATAAAAATCTCTTTGGTCAAACTGCTCACAACTCTCTGGCACATTCCAGTGCTGCAAACAGATTTTTTTTATTTTAAAGGTCACAAGCCAAAGAGGTTTGAAACCTCTGCAGTAGATAATTTAACTTGATGTTCATTGCTTCCTGTCAGGGTGAGTTTAAGGTTACCGAGCGCACGATGAGCATGAAGGAGCTGCTGGGGGCTCTGGATGATGGGAGGATCCTGGAGGTGTTTGGAGCGGGTACAGCCTGTGTCGTGTGTCCTGTCGGCAGTCTCCTCTACAGAGGAAATGTAGGATTTCACCTTCTGTTGCGTCCTTCTCATGTCTTCTTTGCAGATTTAACGATACTGTTCTGTATCATCTGTTACAAATATACCATCCTATTCTTATGATTTGTTATTCTAACCTATAACCTGGTGACTGTTAATCTGCATATACATGCAGCAGGTTAGTAATCGACCTCATTTTAGATGACGTTTAAGAATTCAGTTTACTGGAGAAAGCCAACTGTATCTGATTACTTAAGTGTATGTAAACGCACTGATTGTAAATCATTCTGGGGAACAGTATGGGCTAAAGGACTAAAATGTCTCTCTCTCTCTCTCTCTCTCTCTCTCTCTCTCTCTCTCTCTCTCTCTCTCTCTCTCTCTCTCTCTCTCTCTCTCTCTCTCTCTCTCTCTCTCAGACTTACAAGATTCCGACTATGCAGAACCTGGATCTGGCAAAGAGGTTCTACAAAGAGCTTACTGATATTCAGGTAAGTGCACTGCGTAATATAGTATGTAATGACTTAAAGCTGCTGCAGGCAAACTTGCAGGCAAACTTGCAGGCAAACTTGCAGGTTGATGCCTCCAAGTGGCAGCAAAAGGGAACTGTTGGAAAGATTTACAGAAAATATCTGTCTTCAGTTTTTCAACCTGGTAGAGATTAACACCTGCTATACTAAAGAAAACCAAGAGCATGTAACAGCATGAAGTCCAATTTCCTAACTGCTGTTTAGGACATATATTGCAATTAAGTGACTGAATCAGGGCTGCACTACCGATTATTTGCAATTAATCTGCCGGTATTTTTTATGCCTCCGCACCGGCGACAGCCATTGCCGGAGGCATTATGTTTTTGGGTTGTCCGTCTGTCCGTCCGTCCCTCTGTCTGTCCATCCGTCCGGACCATTCTTGTGAATGCGATACAGGAAATTTCTCATGATATTTTGGAACACCTTGAGCCAGTTTCTTCAAATTTGGTACCAACGTCCTCTTGGACTCAAGGATTAACTGATTAGAATTTGTTGGTCGAAAGTCACTGTGACCTCACAAAACACGTTTTTGGCCATAACTCAAGAATTGATATGCAAATCATGACTATTTCACAGAAATGTCTAATAGGATAAAATGTTGGTATGACATTTTGAACAGACAAGGATGTAAACTACAACTTGGCTGGTCGGCGGAGGCATCCAACCACGAGGCGGTAATTCCAGTTTGGATTATTTGTTTAATCTATAAAATATTTAAAAAATAGGCCCATTTATGTGACACCATGCTGCTAGTATGCCGGGTCCTACGAGGTGTGCACATAGACATATTAAAAAAAACACTGTTATTTTCAATAACTACCTGGATGTGAGGCCTGTCAAAATGTTGGGTTTTAAACTGGAGCACAATGCCAAATTGAATGGCTACATGTGAAGCATAACATTACACTCCAGTGTGTTTTGGTCATTCATGTTGCTCTTCTTCCCCCTCGGCGTCTTCTGTTTCAACTTTTCACCGCAGGCCGTTGCGTTTACTTTCTCTTTTTTTGTGCGCCTCCACTGCTGCAGCCTAAACACACTACCCACATTTAAATAAATGGGAGGACCAGCGTTTTCCACACAATGCCTGATTTGGTATAAATGCAGCCTGACTCCTAATTTAACTTGATATGACAGGTGAATCAGTATTTTAAAACTCATAGTGCAGCTTTAAATGTTACATTCACAAAACCAACGAATAAAACGTTTTTTTCCTGTTAATTTATTTCTTTTTCCCTCTTGTTCCCTTTCTTCACCCAGTACGGACGCACAACAAGCGAATGGGCACCACTGGTTGTTTAAACGGCCGTATTGCACATGCCAGTTGTATCAACAGTTAGTCCCATGATTCCAGTTTGGACGACCAGCAGCCTCCCCCTCCCCACCACCACCACCACCACCACTCTCAACCCACTAATGCACTCCAGCATACTTGCCAATCGCGGCGATGGATGCCTCTTTCTGATGGTTTTCTCAGGCAACTTTTACACGTTTCTCTTCTGTGTGGACTCTCATAGGAATATGGTTGGTAGTTTGAATGTAAGAGCTCGCTTTGGAAAACAATATTAACAACAATATGCAATATTTGACTTGACACGACCCTTAACCTACGGGTATGTACAACAAAGCAGGAAAAACAGCTGTCATTTGGAGGAAAAACAAGCATATGCAGCCAGATGATAAAACATAGAGATGAGATGTGGCTGATGGTGATATACTGTATGTTGGACCAGCATGAACACATTCAAATCTCTAATCTAATTGGGTCAATTTGCATAAATATTACACTTCATTCAAGTGTTTGTCCTCATTCACTTGGACTAATTCCTTGTGAGGACAGTGCTCAAAGTTAATAGCACAAACATTGATTTTCATCAACATTGCATTATGGCATTAACCACAAACTGACATGTTTCATTCGTAGGAGGTGAAATATTTAAAGCAGCTACATATTTGGTATGTAGGAAAGTTAACCCCTGGCAGCATGCAATCTGTACATGCTGTTTCTCATCAACAAATGTATTAAAAATGTATTTCACTACAGGAAAAACGTATATTAATAACCTGTTCTACTTGCAACAACCCTGATGTATTCTCCGAAACCTTATAACTGTTGCGCGTGATTAGTACCTGTAAACATATCATAGGAAAATGTTACTGATAATTGTTACTGTCGTGTACATAATGATCTGAGAGAGTATTGCTGTTAGTTTTAATGGGGCCACGTCACTTTGACACCAGAGTTTGCACTGACCTTGTTTAATGTCAGGTTTGTATCTGAGCGTGAGTCAGATTTTTAAGGAGGAAACAGGAGTGGTTTTTATGTGTGTTGGTTTTGTTTCTGAATAAGACGTCTGCACAAAAACTAAAGATTGAAATTAAAAAGGTCTGATGATCAGACAACATGCTGTAGAAGAGAAGGACTGTTACACGCTGGCTCTGGTTTGTGTGTAATCATTATAAAAACGATGTAACAATGTTGTTATTTTAGAGGTTTTTAAATTATATTTTTCCTCGTCCTTGATATGAAATTAGGCCAACTGTCTTCCAAAGTACTTGACTGTGTCACCATTGTTTTACTTTATTCTGGGCTTCAACCCTTCCTTCTCAGATTTCTTTCTCTCACTTTGAATGTATTTTTATTTTTACACACCTACTGTTCACCTGTCCCTCTCTTCTGTCTAAGTGCCTGACCTCTGTTAGCCTGTTCTGTGGATCTTCAGCTGCTGTTTTATGTTTTTCCCAGTTTGTGCACTAGGGGATGTAGCTGGATTCTTTGTCAGTTTAGTTTAAATGTGCTGTTACTTTTACTCGGCTGTAATGTTTTTACAATAAACCGGATCTGAGTTTAGTCTCTATTGGTACTTAAGTTGTTTTTCTTTTAAGGCATTTTAATTTAAAGCAGTGGAAATTTCAGTATATTTAAAAGGATAATTTGCAAACTAGAATAAGCACCTAGCGGTTGTATGCCTCTGCGTGCTAAATCATAATTAGCATGTAAATTAGAGTTATGGCCAAAAACGTGTTTCATGAGGTCACAGTGACCTTTGACCACCAAAATCGAATCAGTTCATCCTTGAGTCCAAGTGGACATTTGCCAGATGTAATGGCTGTAGCCAGCCACCCTGCATTAAAAGTCATATTTTAGTATGCCATAAAAATGTCATGGTATAGTATGTCAAAAAAAGTAATTGTATACAAGTCATATTATACTTGGTATAGTATGTCAAAGTCATTAAAAAGTCATAGTATATTATGTTGAAAAAGTTAAAAAAAAAAAAAAAAAAAGTCAGTGTAGTGTCAAAGTCATACTACGTTGAATAAAAGTCATAGTATAATATTTTAGAAAAAAACCAGTCAGTATAGGATGTATGTATGGTATTATTTCGAGAAAAGGTCACCGTATAGTCTGTAGAAGAATGTCATTAAAGTCACAATACAGTATATCATAAAATGTCATTAAAAAGTCATAGTGTAGATGTTAAAAATGTCAAGGAAAAATCATAATATAGTCTGTCGAAAAAAAGTCATAGTATAGTATGTAAAAAAAAAAAATGTATGAGAAAAATTACAGAAAAACGTCCAAAAAGTGATGAAAAAAAATTCGGAAGAAAAGATATAAAAAAAAGTCGGAAAAAAAATTCCAAAACAAATGTCATAAAAAAAGTCCGAAAACAAAGTCTGAAAAAAACTCCGAAAACAAACTCTGAAAAAAAAGTCTGAAAAAAAGTCTGAAAAAATGTCCGTGAAAAAAGATCTGAAAAATGTCTAAAAAAAGTCTGAAAAAAAGTCCGAAAACAAACTCTGAAAAAAAAGTCGGAAAAAAAGTCTGAAAAAAAGGTCTGAAAAAATGTCCGAAAAAAAAGTCTGAAAAAAAACATCTGAAAATGTCTGAAAAAATGTCCGAAAAAAAGTGTGAAAAAATGTCCGAAAAAGAAGTCTGAAAAAAAAATATCTGAAAAATGTCTGAAAAAAAAATCTGAAAAAATGTCCGAAAAAAAAGTCTAAAAACAAATAAATCTGAAAAATGTCTGAAAAAAAGCCTGAAAAAATTGATCTGAAAATTGTCTGAAAAAAATGTCCGAAAGAAAAGATAATAAAAAAATGTCCGAAACAAAAAATCTGAAAAAAAATCTGAAAAAAATGATCTGAAAATTGTCTGAAAAAAAGATCTAAAAAAATGTCCGAAACAAAAATCTGAAAAAATGTCCGAAAAAAGGTCTGAAAAAAAGGTCTGAAAAAAAAGATCTGAAAAATGTCTGAAAAAAAAGATCTGAAAAATGTCTGAAAAAATGTCCAAAAAAATGTCTGAAAAAATGTCCGAAAAAAAAGTCTGAAAAAAAAACATCTGAAAAAATGTCCAAAAAAAAAGTCTGAAAAAATGTCCGAAAAGAAAGATCTGAAAAATGTCCGAAAAAAAGTCTGAAATAAAAGTCTGAAAAAATGTCCGAAAAAAAAGTCTAAAAAAAAAAGATCTGAAAAATGTCCGAAAAAATGTCCGAAAAAAAGTCTAAAAAAAAATAAATCTGAAAAACGTCTGAAAAAAAGTCTGAAAAATGTCCAAAAAAAAGATCTGAAAAATGTCTGAAAAAAGCCTTAAAAAATGTCAAAAAACAAAAAAAAAAAACAAGTCCTGAAAAATGTCCAAAATTTAAAAAAAGAAAAAATGTCCGAAAAAAAAGTCTGAAAAAAAATGATCTGAAAAATGTCTGAAAAAAAGATCTGAAAAATGTCCGAAAAAAAAGATCTGAAAAATGTCCGAAAGAAAAGATAATAAAAAAATGTCCGAAACAAAAAATCTGAAAAAATGTCCGAAGAAACAGATCTGAAAAATGTCGGACAAAAAATGTCTGAAAAAAAGTCGGAAAAATGTCGGAAAAAGAAGTCTGGAAAAATGTCACATAAAAAAGTCTGTAAGATGTCTGAAAAAAAAGTCGTCAACGTCTAAAAAATGTCTGAAAAAGGGTTTGCAAAATGTCCCAAAAATGTTAGAAAAAAAAAGTTCTGAAAAATGTCCGAAATAGAAAGTCTGAAAATGTTCGAAAAAGAAGTCAGAAAATATGTCTGAAAAAAAAGTCTAGAAAAATGTCCGAAAAAAAGTTTGTAAAATGTCCGAAAAGCAGTCTGTAAAATGTCTGAAAAATGTCAGTCTGTAAAAAGTTCTGAAAAAATGTCCTAAATAGAAAGTCTGAAAAATGTTCGAAAAAGTAGTCAGAAAATATGTCTGGAAAAATGTCCGAAAAAAAGTTTGTAAAAAAGTCCGAAAAGCAGTCTGTAAAATGTCTGAAAAATGTCCAAAAAAAAGGATGAAAAATGTCTGAAAAAATAGTCATAGTATAGTATGTCGAAAAAAGAGTAAAAAAAAAGGTCATAGTATATTTGTAGAAAAAAAAAGTCATAGTATGGTTTGTTGGAAAAGTCATATAGTATGTCAAAAGATAGTATAGTATGTCGGAAAAAAGTCATAATAAGGTCATAGTATAGTATGTCGAAAAACCCTTTGGACAGAACTAGCTGCTAGCTGGTTCGTTTCATCCAAGTTATCATGGACAGTAAATAAAATATTTCCTATAAGAATTTTATATTTTTTCACCAATCTAAAGAAAATAAAAACATGTTAGTCCGTGTCATTTCTTAATTTCACTACAGTTTAATTGCACTGAGCCAAAATGAAAAAAGTAATGTGTTACAGCAGGCTATTTACATTTTTACGTAATAAAACTGCTAAAAGTACACATTCCTTGTTGATTAATGAGGTTATTGCATCATTGTAATTACACTGTATTTGACATGACATGTAAAAATGGCTGCTGTGTAAAGGGTACATTGTCAGAGTAAACACAACAAGTGTAATTGACAAAATTAATAACGGCCCTGTTCAGTTTAGTTTTATCTTATTTTTACAAATAAGATTTATTGTTTGGATATTATTAGGTATAGTGTTGCTTTTTAAATAACAAAGATACAAATGAATACTTTGTTGTTAAATGCAGAACATAGAAGGGCAGTGAGGTGCAGCTTTTTTTCAGCTGAGATGCTTTGGTTGCTATGATACGGAATATTCGCAGAGGTAAAAATGTTGGCACAAGGAAGAATACTTGCTCTGGATGAAGGGAAGGCTGAAACATGTCTAGGGAGATAGGGACGGACCCCACGGTCTATGTGTATTAATTTCTCCTCCATTGTTGTTGTTCTGCACTTGTAGCCTACATGTAGGATGTGACGGTTGGTCTTTGTGGTATTTGTCCCTCCCATCCTCCATTGTGATGGGACGACTGGGTAAAAAGTGACAGTGACGAGTGCAGCGTTTTATTCAAAGATGAAAATTGTTCAACTTACGGCAACCAGAAAGAACACCAAACGTGCAACGCTCAGCACAGAATACTTCATCACGCAGTTGCCGTGGCGCTCCCATTGCAAAGAATTCAAAAAGAAAACACGTGAACATA
>CAKALG010039466.1:0-22278 GCA_916700815.1 Helicolenus hilgendorfi
GGGGGGATTAGAGACAGAAACAGCAGCCAGACGGTCGCTGTTGCAGCGTTTGTGAGTTCAACTTTGGGAGCCATGTTGAGCACTTCCGTGGTTTCGCTGTTGACTTGCGTCACAGTCAGATGACTGGACTTCCTGGTGCGCTCAGCCAATAGCAGAGCTGCTTTATTCTAACCTGTTTCCTTCTGGGTTTCTCTTAAAGAACATTCACTCTGTATCTCAGCAGGCATTTTTTGCCCTGTAGCACAGAAATAATTGCATAATTCTGCTGTTGTTTTTGATTCCAGTTTCACAAATCAAATACAACCTTGTTCAAATAATGTAATTCTCCTACAGTACAGTGAGTGGGATTTGTGACATCGCCCCTCTTAGACACTTGCTGGTCAAGGTCAGATCAAATGCCAAACACTATGGCAAGTCGTTTTAACTTTTAATAGCTAGACAGGATATTCATTAGAGATATTTATGCTGCCTAGTAAAAACTCTAATTCAAGATATCTCTAATTCTATTTTGACTAAGCAAAACTCTAATTTTAGATAACCTTAATTACATTTTGACTAGTACGATACAAACTACCTTTGCCATTCATCTGTAGGGGATTTCTCATTACAGATATCTACAATTCAGTTGCATATATCCGCAATGTGAATTACGGATATCCGCAACTGAATTATGACTAGTCGTAACTCAGTTTGGGTCCATGTTTACTTCCAGTCAGCTGATGTCATTCACATACACTGCAACCAGGAAATAAACTGGGGACACATTTAGAATGTTTACGTTTATAACCGTGTAATGGTCTAAATATTGCATATTTGTGACATCACAAATGGACAGAAATCCTGACGGCTTGTTTCAAACGCACAATTTCTGAATACGTGCTGTGTGTATTTCTCTGTATATTTAACGTTTCAATACTTTTACAGTATTTATATAGCACTTAAACCTGCTTTATACTATAACAGGCATGACAATATCACTTTTTTACAATATGGGACCTTTAAATGTATCTCAGCAGGCATTTTTTTGCCCCGTGGCACAGAAATAATTGCATAATTCTGCTGTTGTTTTTGATTCCAGTTTCACAAATCAAATACAACCTGGTTCAAATAATGTAATTCTTCTACAGTGAGTGGGATTTGTGACATGGCCCCTCTTATTAGTGATGATTAGGCTGACAGGCTGTCAGTGTGCTTCATGTCCAGGCCCCTCAGGCCCTGCTATAAACAAGGGAGACTATTTTACATCAGTTGGGCTCATCAACAGCTTCATGTTCCCTCTGAACACGTGTTGACATGCATAAGCTATTACTGTATGTTGTGTGAGACACTTGTTGGTCAAGGTCAGATCAGATGCCAAACACTATGGCAAGTCGTTTTAACATTTAATAGCTGGACAGGATATTCATTAGAGATATACTGTATATACTGCCTGTAGTAAAAACTCACATTAAAGATATCTCTAATTCTATTTTGACTGGTACGATACAAACTACTTTTGCCAATGTGAATTATAATAAATCTACAATAGGCTGTAAATTTCTACCACAACTCTCACAAATTCCTCGATGATGAGCTCTTTCTATTTCATGTCCTTTTCTAACTATCTGATCCACAGCGGTCCTCGATCACTCGTCTCACAGCCGGCTGCACATGGAGACAGATGTTATGTGTCCAGCTCTTTGGACGTCTGATTTTGATTATTAAAATGAGGTTGTAGTTGTCTACCTTACTACGGTTAGAAAGAGCCGTCGTTTGTGTTTTAACAATGTTTCACTTATGAGTTATTGATCCGGGAAGTTTGAATCTGTGAATATCTTTCCAACTTCACCGAAGTTAGCAAAAGCTTATGCTGGCACTGTTCAGATGCTTTGTTGGGCCAATATCCAATGGGAAGCCTTGCAAGAGCAACGTCACGCACAACCATTCTGGTCATAATGACACTGTTATTCCAGATAGTCAAGCTATTAAATGTTGCCATACAAACACAGCCACAAGACTTTCCACATTATGCTGCCTCAAGGTTTGTGAACTTTCCCGGTCCATTTTACTATCTCAATTTGGACAGGAAGAGATTTTCACACTAAAAGAGCTCTTATCTCCGATTCCAACCCGGCTTCTCTGCCGTGCCTCGGTACACCCTTGATCTCCTGAAACATGTCGACCGTGTTGCGATGACTAAACACGCCAACGTCTCAGCTCGTGCTACAAATAGTTTGGCTTGCATAGCTGTGGGGGGGTTGCGGGGTCTATATCTCTGTGTGTGCTCTCCTGAGGCACTTTGCCTGTAATTTAATTAGCGAGCACAAGCCAAAGTAAAATATTGACCTTGTAAGGCTGCCATACCTCTGTACCTGGCTGCTCCCAGCGAAGAGATGAATAGGCGCACATTCCCTCTGCTCGCGTGTCACGCTTTCTCATCATACACTCTCTCTCTCTTGGTCCTGCTGTCTGTTTGGCAACGCGTCTCACACACACACACACACAAACATACATACAAGTCGCATTTGGCTGACCACATGGCCACTACAAGCTTCTTATTTACAACATAAATCGTGAAACAGCTGATTCTGCTACTATCCGTTTGTATATTCCTGAGAGTTACATTAATTCCCCAAAGTAAGGGACATTTTTTAGCTCTTAATGACAACATAAAACCCAACTTGAGAGGTGTTTTTAATGCGCTAAGCCATCAGAGATGTCCTCCGGATTCACACTCTACACTGGCAGACACACAGCAGCAGCAGCAGCAGCACTTACCCTGGATCTCAGCAGTGTTGGTAATTGATCAGTGGGAGGATGAGAGAATATCCAGAGATGAGAGTGTTTGTCAAACAGGCCAGGACAGTGACATTAATCTTCCCTACTTATGTGCTCTGCATCCTAATGTGCTGCTCAGCACCTGAAGGCCCTGTCCCTAAATGTGTACACTTAAGAGACTGAGAAGAACTCATTCTGTACAGTATGTACGTGCACCGGCGAGAAACAGTGTATTTTCAAGACTTAATCACTTTAAAGTCAAAGTGAAATTGGAATTCTCCTCACTTTCTGTGTAAGGAAATATAAACTATAATGATACTGCAGCTTATTGTGCAGATTTCTTCATTTATCAAAGGGGAGAAACACTTTTTGGACATTTCTGGACATGGTCAGCTTTGTTAAGAGGCGTGCTGTACCTTAGGAGGTAGAGCGGTCATCCACTAATCGGACGGTGGTTTGATCCCTTGCCCCTGCAGTCTACCTGTGGAAGTGTCCTTGGACAAGATACTGAACCCCAAATTGCTGTGAGTCTGCATGTGAATGTTTATCGCTCCTGATGAGCAGGTGGCACCTTGTATGGAAGCGTCTGCCACAAGTGTATGAATGTATGTGTGAATGCTGACTTATGTTGTAAAACGCTTTGAGTGGTCACTAAGACTAGAAAAGCGCTATATAAATGCCGTCCATTTACCACCCCCCTAGGTTTGGTTCTCCAAAAGACTAATGAACACAGTAATACCCATTCAGTGCTTACTTACATTTTATTACTGCTATGACTAATTACAATTTCCCCTCTCTGGGGTGAAATGTGGGGGGAAAAATGTACAAAACTATTTGGGAGTTCTAAAGGGGTGTCAAAATATTACGGGGTCACTGGGCCCCTCAGTGTCTGTCCACTGCTGGTTAAAGCTGAAGTAGGCGAGATTGGAACTTGTGATTAAAAAAAGTTATTTCTATAAACGGTCGCTATATCGTGCCTCTGTGTCCTCTGGTGCTCCTAACGGCATCTGCAAGATTTCACAGACCAGAGGAAAACAAGCAGTCTCAGCTGATCTGAGGTCTGCTATCCATCTGCCGTCTATGAGAGCCGGCTGTCAATCACTCGCGAACTCCGACCAAACTAGGCAGCGTTGATTAAATATCAATCAATATTATGTTACGTTAATGCCTATTTCTCGCCTCAAATGTTTTCAGAATCATCTTGTAGTGCACGGGTTAGCTGTAAAATGAGAAAGTTTGTGACGCGGCCGCCATTGTGAAATCTGGTGAAGGACCGCCAAGTTCCGGTCATATGACCGGAGCACAGCCAATAGGAACGCTCTCTCAATAAAACGACCTGTGATTGGTTAAAGTCTCCCGTCAAGGGCTAGATTTTTTTAAAACCTGAAAACAGAGCCATGAGGAGGTGCAGCAGTCTAGTTATCTCTCAGAACACTTGAATTACAATATGCTGAAAGATTATTATGGAATTTGTACCCTATGATGCCAAAAACATACTGCCTACTGCAGCTTTAACTGCCTGCATTGCTGAATTGAGGTGAAAATGAGCAATTTTTAGTGCTCGCCCACACAGATATTGTACCAACAAAATTACAAACAGTGTCAAATTCAAATTCAAATGAGCTTTATTGGCATGAATGTTCAGGTTACATTATTGCCAAAGCTAAATTACATATTAATGAATAATTACATTTCACAAAAAATAATCACAAAATAATCACAATCACAATATACCAAATACATTTTAAATATACGTTCTTCAGATGTAGTCATTCAGAAACATGTTCGGAGCTTCTAGCACCTCTTATTGTGTGGCAACAGTCAACATATTTTGCAGATAATATTGCACATTGATTTTTCTCCCCACACAAGTATGGTATTTTCTGAGGATCGGGGAGATGGATGAACTCTGATGAAAAGAAAACATCTCTCACATCTTTATATTTCTCACAGCACACAGTACACGGTTGCAAAAGGCTATATGAATAAGAACTTTTTTTTCTTTTTGATGATTACAATTTTGACCATATACTACGAGTCAAAACAAACAGCGATGCTATGAATTCTGATTCTCAGCAAAAATCTATTTAGCAATTTAATCTCAAGTTTCTGTGTGTGTGTGCATTTCCAGTGACTCCACTTTTTATTTATCCCTTCCCCTTTTGACTTTAAGAGACGTTTCTCCCCCTTAGTGGAGTTAAAGTGCTACCGGCTGCCAGGAAGTCAGTGGCATAGCTACCTGGCAAGGAAGGCGCTCCATAAAAATATCAATCTCAACTGGTTTTTCAATTCAGTATTGGGATGTAAAATATTGCGTATGTGTTTGGGTTTGTGGATGGAAAATCCACAGTCCTTTTTGTAATATATTATATCTGTATATTTGACTTTCTATACATTTTAAACATTTGTTGAATCAAGGCGGTTTTCAACAATTTCAATATCCAAGACTCTAGTTTAAATCTCCATCTCCATGTTGCCTGAGTTATGTTACATACAGTTATTGTGCCAAGGAGACTGTGTTCAGGTTATCTGTCCTCAAATGTCTTGGAGGTAACGATGAACTGAAAAGGCCAGTTCTCAGAGTCCTTTCTTTTGTAAGCATCATCCATTCTCAATTACTTTCCGCAACAGTGAAGACAGAGTTCCACCTTTACCAAACAGCACAAAACATCTCTCCCTGAAGATTAATTATGTTCTGAAATTGGTTTCTCAGAAAACACTGAAAGGCTGACCCTTTAAAGGAATTGCTGCTTTTGTAGTGGTTCAGCGCCCCATCCATAATGAATTGTACTGTGAGGGACATGACAAATGGATTTTCCTGTGTCTTTTGTGGCAGTGTTCGAAATGTTAAAATACTTAGGAGGGCCTGAGCCTGGGCAGCTCGGCTCTGCGTAACATAGTGTTGGACCACATTGACTCACACACACACACACACACACTGCTAGGGACGTGGGATGAGCCGAAGCACATCACAAGACCTGCAAAAAGATGAATGACGCAGTGTAATTATCTATTCATATTGGAAGCTGAGAGGGAGTCTGAGGGTGGATGCTTGACAATCTCACATCTGAGTGTTACGCTGACAGTTGTATAATGCGTTAAAGGGTAATCAATTCATCCTTGCATTTTTTGCTTTGTTTTTGCAGAGACTGGAAATTTGCTTGAGATAATTAGTCCCAGTGAATATTTAGTCATCTGTTATGTCGATGTAATGTTATCCTCATGTGATGTGTCGTTATTACCTCACTTCTCAGTGCGTTCAGGTGATATTTGAGAGCTTTATTTCTGTTTTTTTGTGCAGCTGAATGCCAAGTCTTATGTGTCAGTTACCCACACACTTGAATGCAAAAAGAAACATACAACAGTACCTGAAACCATGGATATTAGGCTATGGGTTACATAGGCTAGGGGAACACAAAAACATGGGAAAATATGATCCAGGATGAAAAATACCAAAGTTACCCTTTGCTGTGATTGATTTGCTTCACCAAGAAAGTCCCAGTCTCTGCAAGTTCATTTACTGAAATGAATGGAAAATAGTAACTGCCCAGAAAGACGGAAATCAATCAACAGTATTGTATAAATATCACCGCTCGTCAAATATTGGCTTGTTGGAGTTGCATGAGGATTTGTACATTCTGGTCTGTGTGATATGTATTGAAGCAAGCTTTTGATATCAGGGACTTTCTTTCAAGCATCCTCTTCAAGCAGGAAATTAATCTAAAAACAATATTGGCATTTGTGAGTAATGTTTCTGTAGATTGGTATTTAATGGGCTAACCAAGCAATTCAGTATGGGTCTAGTCTCGCATAGCCAGACCTATCTCCACAGTGCCGTGTCAGTGTGAAAGAAAAGGTCTGGCTCCAAACATTATCATTTTGTTATAGGGGTAACAAAACGCTTCGGCTTGTTTGTATTGCTCTAAACCAATCACAATCGTCTTGAGCGGCGCTAGGCGCAGGATGCAGCGACGGTGCCCTTGCAATATACAGTAGATAGCGCAGATAGCAGAAGAAGAAAATAACAGTTAAAGGTGCAGTATGTAGGATTTCACTCATCTAGCGGTGAGGTTGCAGATTGCAACCAACTGAAACTTCTCCTGTGTGCCTAGTGTGTATGGTGGCCGACACGAAAATGTGAAAACGCGAATGTCCCTCTCCGGAGCCAGTGTTTGGTTTGTTTGTTCAGGGCTACTGTAGAAACATGGCGGCCGGTTCCATGAAGAGGACCCGCTCCGTATGTAGATATAAACGGCTCATTCTAAGGTAACGAAAACACAACAGTTCTTATTTTCAGGTGATTATACACTAAAGAAAACATACTTATTATAATATTATATTCCATTTCAGGCCAATAGATCCCCCTAAATGCTACACACTGTTCCTTTTAAGAATCAAGAATTAGTGTATGTAACAAGCGTATGCATAAACACTGATCTTTAAATCGATTTTTTGGCCACTTCAGGGCAGCAACAAGCTATCAATACACTTTATCACCTTATACAGTTGATATTGTGTTCGCTAACAATAGCCTATTCAAACATCCAGCAGACATAGCATTAGCTTTCATTTGGAGTCATGAGAAAAGACTCTTCAGCTGCTAAATGCTATACTCTGTTCACCAGCTAGTTGCGATTGTTGACTGTCTACTATTTAGTGCTTTGCAGGTAGCATACAGTGTTTCTTTTTGCTAAAAACAGAATCAGGTGATGAATCCTCTGGTGTTGTCACTACGGCCGACATTCTTTTACATTATACATGAATGTTTTTCTTTGTTGATATAAAGATATTGATTAGTGCAGTTTAAGTAGTTTAAAACTGTAGTAGTTTACGCTGACCATTAAAATGAAACAACCGCAGTAAAACACAGTCTTTAAAGTGCATTTTAACACAAGCTTCATTTAGAGCGGCGTATTAGTAAAATGCAATCAAACGAAGCTAAAAGCATCATCATATTACTGCAGAGCGTCAAGAGAGTTACTTAATGGTTGTCATAATGGTGGTTGTATCTCCCTGTGATTTTCCCAGTGGACTTTCTGAGGGAAATGAGTGGAAGCAGAATGAGTCTTAGCAGTGTGTAGCGGGGGGAAGGAGTGTGCCTTAAGCTTGACGGAGAGATATTAAAAAATGCATTTCAAAAATAAAATATCTCAAAACAATGACTACTACCACATCAATGTGATTTATTACACAACATTTAAAAACAAATCATAAAAAAATGAATCACCATGGGAGGAAACCTCAGTCTTAGTTTACAAATTGATAACAGGCTGGGTTTTTTACATTTTTCATACATCAGGTGATGAATCTCCAGTAATGTATTTTTCTTTTTATAATGGATTTATAGTGTTCTTGGAGAGCTGTTGAAATGGTTTCATTTCATTAGCATCTGTTTTACTGATGAACCTCTCCAAAAACAAAATAGATGGACGCCTTCGGAATAGATGGGAAACAGTGCAGCGCTGATTTACTCAAGGTGATCAAGTTTTCTTCAGCTGCACACTAATGTGTAGCCTGCGTCAAATATGGCCGACAGCTGAGTGCATCACAGTTATTCATAGCATGTGTGAGTGCGTGCATATGTATATGCATGGGAGATTGATAGCTCATCACATTTCCTGTCATGGTGTAAATGTCACCTCTGTGGCTCGCGATGATGAACGCAATGATGTGGTTGGTTCATCATCTGCGGTGTTCATTTCCATAGAAATGTTTGTCCGAGCACACACACACACACACACACACACACACACACACACACACACACACATGCACACAAAGAAAAAAAAAAGTCTAGGAGGTCTAGAATCATAATATAGTGCGGTTCATTGATATGATGATTGATGCTGTTTTGGATATAATCAGTATGTGTGCGTGGGATGTTAAAGGAAGAGTTCGACTTTTTTGAAAGTGCACTTATTTTTGCCTTCTTCCAGATGACAACATCAATGCTACTCTCAAATAAATATAAAGCTGGAGCCAGAAGATGGTTTGGATAGCTTAGCTTAGCATAAAGACTGCAAACAAGGGGAAACAATGACTTGGACTCTCCGCTAGTTGCCTGGCAACCTCATGCTGACAACAACACGCTAGGAAGTCACTGCTCCTGGCCAAAAATTATTTCCGCCATTGCCTTTTCTTTTCTTTTCTTTTTTTATGTTGTGACCTCACACTAGCTGTTTCCCCCCTTTTTCCACACTTATGCTAAGCTAAGCTAGCATAAGCTCTAGTTTTATATTTAACACACATAAGACTGGTATCAATCTGCTCGTCTAACTCTCAGCAATAAAGCAAATAAGCCTATTTCCCTATAGTAATGGCCACAGCGGTGCTATAAAACAAGCAAACAAAGATGGAAAAAGCATGCCAACATTATCAGTAAGAAAGATATTGATGAAGGTCACGTTAATGCTGTTTTGTCAGGGTTGGAGTGTTTGATATGATCTGATTCATTTGGCAGCTCTGAAACACATTTAACATTCAAATGAAACCAGTGAAGTTGTCACATTGAAGCTAAAACATTCACATTAATTATAGATAATTATAGTTTTTTTATAAGATGACAAACCTTTGACCAGCATATGGAGTTTTTCGCTGTATTTTTCTGTGATCAAACGATTCAGATTCAGATCTCATGAGTTATTCTGGTATTTTTCTGTGTGTGTTTTATTCTTTGCTAAATGAAAATGGCATGAATTAATGCAGCGAAGCGAAAAACATTTCCTCTTCAGTGGATGTCAGGTCTCTCTGTTCCTCCTCTCCAGCCACATTCCCTATTCCCCAGGCCCCTTCATTATTGCCAGTTTCCATCCATCCACCAGATGCCCTTGGATTTTCCCTCCTTTCCCCATCACCTAACAGCCCCGCCCATCTATACTCACCTGTTCCCACTTCCATCATCTGCTCTGCAGTTGCCTGGCCTTCTCCACCCACCTCCTCACCTGCTTCTCATTCCCTCATCATCAGCCGCTCTGCTGTGTCTGTCTATTTCCATGAAATGTCTTGCAGACATTCATGCCCCTCTCAAGATGAATTCACTCTTCATCTAGCTCCATCATCAGGTCAGCATTTTCAGTTGTCCAATTGGTTAATGATCTGAAAATACCTGAAAACTAATGACTTTTATCAACCTCAGCCATACTTTGTGTTTACTGCTTATTAGCAAATGTGAGCATTATACCTGCTTAACATTAGCATGTTGGCATGTCACTGTGAGCATGTTTCATGCTGATCAGTGAGCAATTCCGGGGTCTGAAAAGTGAAGCCAATGCTGAAGTTCCTTAAACTTGTATTTTTTCTAATAGCCAGCAGGGGGCGACTCCTCTGGTTGCAAAAAGAAGTCTGATTGTATAGAAGTCTATGAGAAAATGAGCCTACTTCTCACTTGATTTATCACTTCAGTGAACATAGTAAATATGAGTTTATGGTTTCAATCGCTAGTTTCAAGTCTTCTTCAATACAGCATGATGTTCATTTAGTAAATTATGGTCCCATTTAGAGTCAAATAGACCATAAAGCAGCGTTTGCTTTAGGGCAGTGGCTTAAATATCGACGGTGCAACCATGGCGGTGCAACGGGGCCCAGAAGCTGTCAGGGGCCCAAAAATAACCTTCCTTCACCGTGTCCACACTGAATCCGTTATATGCACTTCTTTTACGTCATGTAAACAAACCACGTAGGCTACCTATCAGCTGTGCGCTCGAGATCAGACTGGAAAGTTAAGTGTAACCACTTATCTTCCTTTGTTTGTTCTTTTAAAACAGAAAGCACACATTAAATATTGTGATATTTACTGGAAATGACATATAATATAGCCAACATTAATAGGAAACTTTCAGCTCTCTGGCGATCTCCCTCCAGCCAGCTGCATCCTTATTAAGGTTTTTGGAGTGAAATGAGGAGATATTGTGTACTGTTCCGTACTGTACAGCGTGCAACGTCCCACGACAGTCTAATAATAAAGGACATGGTTTTTAAGCAATGTTGTTAATGACGTTTGTTAAGACCTGTAGGTTAAACTTCTAATGGGCGAGTACTGGTTTATTTTCGTTATTATGGAATGGGATCAGGGATTTAAATTTATAGCACTGTAATTATTACGTCTCATATGTTGGAAAATATGCCCCTACTGAAATTTCACCATGGCCAATCACAATTATGTTACGCTGCTGCTTTAGGGCTTGGCTACCTTGAGATACCTTGAAAGTTATTTATAACCTGTTTGGTCGCCTAAAAATGTCTTATTTAGCGGTCGGTTGTACTTAGCTCCACCCTCTCATGTCATTTCTGGCGAGATGGCGGTGGCCAAAATGCCAAACTCGAGGCTTCAGAACGGCAGTCCACAAACCAATGGGTGATTCACTTCATAGATACAGTTTATGATGCTGACATTAACACTTAGCTCAAAGCAGCGCATACAGCCTCACAGAGGCACTAGCATGGCTCAACATCACAGGTCATGACAATAACATTTATACAAAGGGTCTCAAAAAGTTTACCATGATAGCATACGTTTCTCATGCAGTATGAGTGGCCTTTGTGGGAATCATATTCCTAGCTTTAACTGTATTAATGTTATGCTCTTCTTCACCGCTCCCTCCTCACTGGCCTTGCATTCTTTTCATTCATTTGCTGCCATGGGCTGCATCCTTTTCATTTGGAATCTCAAATGTGTGCAAGGAAGGACACAGAATAGCTGCAGTGAATGGCCTCAGAAGAGCACTCTGACATCAAGTGAAAATGAAGGAGGAGAAAAGGAATGAATAACCTAGATGGCTCAGCAGTGCGAGGGAATTATCACAACACGGTGAAAAGAGAGAAATAACCTCGATGCGACTAGGTACTGTAGCATTCATTACGGTTCCAAAACATTTCTAAACGTGCGCCCACGTCCCATTCAGCCAGAATCTGCCAAAAATATGTGCCTTACATATTTTAGACATAAATTGAGGGTTTTCTCTCATTCTGTATTGTTGCTGTTGCACCTGTGCCACGCAACGGCTTGAACTGGACCCCCCCTCGCCGCCTGTTCTCTCATGCATCATGTCAAATCGCCGCCGTAAACAACCTATTAAGTGACCTATTTATCTGGGCCAATTCTGCTGGCTCACTCACCCCAATTACTTTGCCGGTGGAATGTCTATTCTGGACCACTTCACATTGGTTTACACTTAAATCAATACTTCTGCAGAACCAGAAAGCACTTCCATGTGCAGGACCTCTCCGCACCACCTTAAGCATGTTATATAAGATAAGGGCTCTGCAGGGCGAGTGCGTGGCTGTACATGTGATATTTTTAAGGGGCAGGAGGAGGAATTCATATTAGCTATTTTGTCCTTTTGTTGTTTTTGCTTTGTCGTTTCAATTAGGCATGTCAAAGATCTGTTGGGAACATGTTTCTCAATGGCTGCCAGACATAACAGAACATTGTCTGTAACTGTGTGTCTTCGTGTGTTCATAATAATAATAATATGCACTTTTCTGAGTGCAGCCTCCCAGGCCCGAAGAATGCTTCAGGACGTCAGTTCCATTTACTTATGAAGTTGTACCAGTGCATTTTCTGCAATTGAGCCGTCAGCGGCTGTCAGTCAGGGGAAATTAACGAGTCTGCTGATTGCACTGCTGGTAATTACAGAGTGCAGCTGAAGCAGTGCTGTGTCAAGCCTAGGAGATATTTTAAGCTTACGTCTGTCCTTTCTCCCAACAGCCAGGTCAAGTAATGCTCTGCAGAGGATCAGCTAAGGGCTCCTTACTGACCGCGGCCGATATCTGCAACCACCAGGAGGGCCTAGTGGTAAGAGACATGCTGCCATAACCAGAAAGTCACAGGTTAATGTGCTGCGTTGGCCAATGAATCTGTCAGTGTCCTTCAGCAAGACGCTGAACCTGCTTTCCCACCTCAAGTCAACCGGGATAGCTTTTTATGCTTATTATGATGCATAACCAATAATAGTGTGATAAAGAAACTGTTTATTGATCCCTGAAGGAGAGGCTCTTTCTGCTAGCTCCTAGGGATAAACACACAGATTGAACGCTGCATCAGAAAATGACTACTTTTACTAGCTTTGTATATTATGTGCAAAATATGAGATGATACGGTGGATTGGTCAACATCCACAGAGCAAATCTGGGTACAGATTGTATTTGGTCAGGCTGTTCTCATACACCATTCGTAGCTATACCTACGAAATGTAATACACTGTAATTCATATCTATCCCATGAAATAGGTTTGTATGTAATCCATGTAATTGTGAACCAGAAGTATAAAGAGCGACAAACACAGCGCAGGGCGGATGAGTGGTATTTGACGAGCTGGGAGTGAGAACGGATTGAAGTAAGGCCACTTCGGTAGTTATTCTAACCCAAACCACAACCTTGTCTTAAACCTAGCTAAGAAGTTTTGTTGCCTAAACCTATCCGAGTTGTTTCCCGTGAAGACGGGAGTTTATTTTGAAAAGACTGCATGCATGTAAAAAGCGGAAATTGGCAGGTGTTGCAGGACATTTGTAGGAAAACGCACAAAAAATGAGGAATAACTTTTAAGATATCATATGAACCGCTGTTTGAGGATACGTTGCTTTGGTGCATCTTCTCTTTATGACTACCAGGATTATAGCCTGCTAATACCATTGAGATGTATGTGCCTTTCTTTAATTCAGGATTCACTTAGGAGCTGCAATCTTCCCAGTTAGTCAGGGGACGTTATTTAAAAACTAGGCCTCGTCATGGACTGAGTAAAGTTTAAGTGTTCTCTCAGCAGTCTATAAAACTGTGTGTAACAAATGACCCTGCCACTTAGCCTCCACTGTGGCTTTTAACAGGGCTATCTGGCAGAGAGAGGCAACAAGGGGACAATGTAACTGTCCTCTGCAGGTCCTTTTATTAGTCCACACACATGGATTCTACAAGGTACAGACAATCTGCACACATCTCCAAAGGCCTGTGTTCACGGAATGAATGGGAACGTTGAAAGTTTTTGCATATTCGTCTCTCTCCAGCTGAAGCCTGAGAAGTCTAGATGGCATGATCTCCATATTGCCTGCTGCCACTAGTCGTGTCAAACAATGGTGTCAATGCTCACCAAAGCCACCGCTGGAAAAGTTTGACTTCTTATACCAATTTCACAATATTGTAGGTGTAACTAAAATATTTGCTGGAAAGGAAAACAACCACAATGCACATTTTGTTCTCATGTGCTTGTGAGCGTGTAGCTACAGTACGATTGTCATGGCAACAGCACCATATTAGTTTATTTTTGCATCATTTCGGCTCATTTGTGTCATTTCCTGTCATTCCAGACCCGGCCATTCCATGTAGTTCTTGCTAGGAAAGAGAAAAATACACTTCTTCCCACCATTCACCTGATCATCACATGCCAGCGACCTGTCATTCATTCCCCTAATAAGCCACTCAGTATATATAACCCACCTCCCCACCTACATACAGTATACACTTACCTTACTTGACTGGTTTACCTGTTGCTGACATTGATTTTAAAGGAATAGCTTGACATTTGGGGAGCTTATTTGCTCACAGTACTCGTCAAGAGTTAGATGAGATATATTTCCTGGAGGCTTGTCATCACTTTGAGGTTGCCAGGCAACCAGGAAAGTGACTGTGCTTGGCTAAGACACATAACAGGAGAGTGGTAGCGATCTTCTCACTTAGCTCTTGGCAAAAAAAAAAAAGCGAATAGGCCTATTTCTTAAAATGTTGCACCAGGTGACAGGTTGCCTCTGAGTTCACACAACACTTACCTTTGGATATAGTCCCCTGCATGGTTCAACACACCAATTGACGATGCTGCAGCTTGCCAGACATTGTTGATGTAATTTGTGGTTATTAGCATGGGTTAAATCCACTTCACAGGCTCTCTTTGCATTGCTATCCCAACTGGGAAGCTCTTACATGCCATACAAAATGAGTGGGCACGCTCTCTGCAGAGTCAATCAACCTGAGGGAAAACTAATACAGTATATATATTCAGTTCTGTGCCAGTGCAGCGAAGATACTACCTTGAGATTTTGTGTGTAAAGTACTTTAGATTGATGTTTTCACTAAATGTACCAATGGGCACACAGAATCCTCGGTTTGGATTCCATGTCTTCAACTGTTCGTACGTTTAGACAACCAAAACTACAAGTCTAGTTGCTGAATCTTGATTCATATTTGCTCTGAAACATCTAGTACAACATTTTGCAACGCACTTCTCACCATGCTGTATCCATCATGGACAACGTGGCTGCTCTGAATATAATGCGTTTAACTGATGCACCTCCTCCTATTTTGCAACAACATTCAGGAAAAGGTGTACCAGCTAGCACGTCCAAATCCCTTCCAGCACCCAGTCGTGCTCGCTGACACAACATAATGTCAGAGAGCGGGCATGTTTTGACCCTATCTGAGCCAATCGGAAAAGGTGTGCCAGCTAGCATGATGGGAAAGGAATCAAATCCCCTCTCTACTTCCAGAAAACACACATACATAGATATGCGCTTAGAATTCATGTGCCTGAGGCAGCTGAGCCCTTGAGTCTGTCCTTTAAGAGTGTATTTTGAATTACAGAGGAGTGAATCGGCCCATTCAAACTAGTCAGAACATCATTTGTGTCTATTTAGTCTCTTTAGAAAGCTTCTACATTTTGTATTCAGTCCTGGAGGTGGTGGACAGAGAAGCACAACCGTCCCTCCTACACATCATCCAAACAAAAAAAGAACCCAGAATTTGTTATGAGATTTTATCCAAACAGTTTAAACGGCGAACTAATCTATAGATCAAAGATGTTTCACTACTCCCTAATGAAATCTCCCTTAAAACTAGCAGGAACTGGCCTGTAGAACAGGTGCAACATTAGAAGGTAGAACAGCTGGAGGCATGAATGTATTAGTGGAGTAGCTTATATTTATTGGTCATTCTACTGTGGTGACTCAGCCGTCCATGCATTAGTCACAGCTCTCAAAGCCTTCAGACGCTCTCTGGTCAAGGCTTGGTAAACAACATTATAGAGAAACACATAACATTTCGTAAAGAGGCTCAGTACGTCTTGTCTTTTGTTGCCGTCTAAAGTGGAATTCAGAGAATTTTGTTTTATAGATAACCTTAATTAATACTGGGAATTTGGGATTCGGGTTTATTAGGAAGTGCTTTTAGACCTCTGATGTCTCACAAGCATTGAAGAGTAAGAAGTGTAAGCCTTGTGTGTGTGTTTGTGTGTGTACATGTGGATATATTCACTCAGCAAGAGAGTGCTAAAACCTCTCTAGCATTATTTGTGTGTCCAGATGTCTGACAGATGCTGCGTTTTCATCGTATTGGTACTTCACAGCTCGACTCACTTGGAACCGTTTTGGTTTTAAATTGGCAAAAGTTATGGATAGTACCTGGTACTTTTTTTAGTGTGACCTCAGTCGAGGTAACAAGCGTATCTGAGTCAATACTAGAAGATGGAGTTAAAACACTGCAGACCACTAATTGGTCAGGGAGAATTGTCACTAGTGTCACACGGGGCATCCTGCGTTAAACCCGCCAAGCTACCGTCAATAAAGGCCGCAATTTTTTTATTCACTTGACCCAAAACTACGCCATGGTCAATTGACGAAGTGAGGATGTTCTTCTGTTTGGTTGAAACTCGCTGTGCCGCGTTGAAGATGGTGTCACGGCAGTTTGTAAGAGTCCCGCCAACATTGACAGGGACTGCAGCGGGAAACGATATATTGAGAAAAGGTAGAACTGCTACCAAAAGGGAGTCGAGTTGAGCCGAACCATGCAGTGGAAATGAGGCAAAAGTGAGTAAATGGCCCATATTTCTTAATTCTCCTTGGATATCATTATATATTATGCACACAAATTACTGTGCTATTATAAAGGACTGCCAATGCCTTCATAGCTAATGAGCTCTTTAGGGAAACAGACAAGGAATAAATAACCAATACCATGTAATTTTCTCAGAGAAAAATGCAGCTCGTAGGCTGGGAGGGAACACTTCAGAATCTGCATAAATTGAGAGCCATGATACAACCAATTCTACAAAACTACGTTCCCTGTCACAATATTAAGCAGTTTTAAACACGTGGTTGATTTTGTAAATTGAAACAAAAAAAAAAGCAAAAAACTACTTCATTAGGTTTATTCAAAAAACATCATGGTTTGGCTTTAAGTGACTATGTTTGTTATGTTACTGAGTTAATAGTCTAGTCTAGTCCTGTCCTGTGTTTGTTTGACCCATCCACCACCTCGACCTCCTCCCCTATCAATACAAACCTATTTGTGATACGTAAAAACAAACGTGATCCGTGACAAAATACCCCTGAAACATAATTCACAATGCAGTTATGTTGTATGGGAACATCATTTTTAGGAGACAGCGCTGAATACAACAAGTGCATCTAATTTATTTTGAAACCAGGTTAATTGATTTGGGATATTGCTAAGATCCAAGCCACCATCTAATCTAAACTCTGCCGCGCTACCAGCTGTGACAATACCAGCTTTAGATGTGCCCCACTATCGGTATCCAAACTGTGCTGTATTTCCTTTTTAAATAGAATAAATGGCAAAAATATAATTAAAATCAACACTTGAAAAAAGTTTAGAAAGCACCACTAATCATCACAATATTTTGCATAATCCGTAATGAGTTATAGGTCAAAAATGTTCCATCTTGTTATGTCTACAGAAGCAAAATACAACTTTCCTGGAAAAAGTCACACTTGAAGGCACTGAACTTTAACAAAAGCTTTTATCTAACAACATTGGTATTGGTAAAAACAGCAGTATTCATTCATTCAGACTCACCAGAGTTATTAACCAAATATTAGTGCCTTTTCTTAGAAAAAGAGCAATAAGTTCAGAGTCACTGCTTCAGTTTAGCTTAAACTAAAGCATTACATAATTCCGTCTCCATCCTCTGCCTCGCAGTGGACAGGCCCGGGCCGCTCCAGATGTCTGTGTCTGCATTTTGTGTCAGGCTCATGTGCGTGCCAGCGTTCTTGTTTGAGTATGCGTGCATGCTCCTGTGTCCACTGAAGCTACATAAGGTTCCCAAAGATGGTGCCAGGAACACAGAGAGAGAGAGGAGCGATGTCAGGGATTTAATAACATAATCCCTACAACCTCATCGTAACAGCAGGGGAGATGTCTTTGGAATCTAATTTAAAAAAACAACAGAAAAACGAAGCAAAGTTATATTTTTCCCCTCACTTTCTTCTGTTAATTAATTTTCCCCTGCCGTCGCCGCGCCTTCATTTGTATGGCGTTGCCATCTCTGCCTGGAAGAAATATTTACAATGCAAAGAAATAATGACTCCTACTTTGCTTTGTCTGGTTTATTTGTAAGTGATTTTGCTCCAATCTATAAAAACATGATTTTACACACAAGGCTTACATAGATTTTTTTGCAGAGTCCTGGCATTGATTGGAGATGCAATTTGCCAACCTCTGAAATCCTTCAGGCTAATTTCCATATACTTCTTGCTCGAATAACAAACAATAAAAAAAAAAACAATGAGTGGGGAGTGGAATAATATATTTTAACAATGCCGTGCAGGAGAGAACTGTTTGTGGAAAGAAATGAGGTCTACTGCGTTAACTTCATCTTAAATTAAGGGCCATAACAAAGCCGCTGCCCTCACTGTATGGGTTTATGGCTGCACAGCTGCATTGAAACAAATGTTATCATTTGTCTGCATGGCAAACTTGTGAGGTTTAAAAACTGGAATGCTATGATTCAAATTGAAAGTAAAGCTTATTAAATATTGTCGAGCTCGGGTGAATTATGCAGACAAACACGGCCTTATCGCATAAGTCATTATACAGCCTGAATGCCTGCAACCTTTTGATGGCAAGTGTTTGTGTGTTATGTAAAATCACAAAGCAGGCATGCATTCACCGAGTGGCATTTTCCTTCCAAGAGTCATCCGTTTCACACACAACAATAACACTGTCATGTGTTTCATTCTCCTCACATGTCTGCACCTCGCTCTCGTGCCAGGCAGTGTGAACGTAGAGAACGTTCTTAGCCAACAGCTGTTGACCCTCCATCTGACCTGGGAGACTTGTGGGAACCTCTGGCACTTGGCCGAGTCAACACACACACATGCACTTTTTTTTTTTCTGTGCAGGGAGAGATATCAGCCTGACTGAACGTTATTGAGACCCAGAGGACTACATGCACTCAGGCATGCATACACACACACACACACACACACAGACAGAGGTAGCTGGCGGAGTAGGACGCAACCTTGAAAAAGCTCTGTTCCCCGGGGAATTTCCCTGAATGGCCTGTTTGCAAGAGCAGAACAATTGCTCGTTCGCTCCATCTTTTCATCTCTCCCTCCATTCTTCCATCTATCCAGGGAAAAGACAGAGTGAAACCTTGATTCATGAGCCATGAGTTCAGCGGACAGATGTTTTCCTGGGACACTTCACTGCGACACTGGAACATCTAAGAAGTAATAATAAAAATATGGAAGTAAGGAAGTCAAGGAGGAACAAATTGTATTCGCTCATTTTAAAATGGGCATTAACGATTCCGTAATATTATTTTTGTATGTAAACTTAGTCCATGAATCGGTCGTTTTGGTCGACTAAGATTTCTTTAGTTGATTAGTAAACACAAGACTTAACATGGCGCTTTTGTGCGATTCTTTGTGGAGAAACTCAGTTTTACAGATCTGTCGATTAAATCAACTAATTGATTAGTCGACAAAATCGTATGAGTGTTAGTCGACTAAGAATTTCTTTGGTTGAGGACAGCCCTAGGTTATAATGTACATGGACATTCAGGCCCATTTTCCAGTTGTCCAGACCAACCAATAGGAGTTGCTATTGCAGTGACAAGGATATATGATCCCTCACTGGCTTCCCATTTGTCAACACTGCCAATTGACTGCTCGCTTAACCCCTGCATCAATGGCTTGGGCTGCCATTGTTGAAGCCATGGTTTAAAAAAATTGCTGTGAATGCCAAATGGTAAATTTTCAACTATTTTCATTGTAAACATGCACTGCACATGGACGTAAATCTAGCATATTAGCAACAGTAACTAAGGGGAGCTGGGCTTCGCATATGGTCAGTGGTGGTGGGCAGTGTTTTTCCTCTGTACTAACATATACTGGGTCGTATACCTATGAAAAGTAATGCACTGTAATTCCTGTTTATCCCACACAATTAATTAGTGTGTAATCCACATAATCATGAACCAGGAAATATAAAGAGCAGCGAACACTGCGTAGGGAGGAGGTCGCGGTGGATGGGTGGGTCAAAAAACACTGGACTTTTGCCCAGGATGTTGGCGTTTGAGTGAAACCAGAAGTCAACGTTGATTTATTTGTCACATAACTTATGTAGTTAGTAGTACTGTTGCCTAATTTTAACCAGGTCAATCTTTTCCTAAGCCTAACTAAGTAGTTTTGTTGCCTAATCCTAACGAAATCAATCTTTCCGAAGCCTAACTAATTAGCTTTCTTGCCTAAACCTAAGGAAGTTGTTTCCTGCGAAGACGAGCAGAAATTGACACGTGTTGCTGGACATTCGTATAGGAAAAAGGAGGAATTACTTTATCGTAAGATATCATACGAATCGCTGTATGAGAACACATTGACTGGGTTTGGTTGGTTAATAATCACACAGGTGTTTTTTATAGTATTTTACAAGCATGACTGCAAAATATTCTGACTAAACCCCCTGTTGTATATGCCTAAATGGCAACGAAAAACTGTCAGGGGGATTTGTGTTGCCTCTATTACTTTAGATGATGCCACCAGCATCGAAAGCGTTTACGTTCCTGAGCTCCTTTGTAAAGGGTTCATCTCAAGAAGTCATGTAAGGTTATCTCCACCAAGGTGCAATCCGAGCCATAATGAGGCTCAAGCACTGAGCAGAATAATAAAGGGTTGAATGCTAAGCTGGGCCCTCAGTTGGCAGCAAATCGGCTCTTACTCCTACATGGTAAGACATGTTAAGTGATGTCTTGCTAAAGAGGCTCAGAGGGAGATAACATAGCTGCTGATATGGGATCTGACCAGTCAAATGTTACTGTGATTCCATATCGTAATAGCATAATATATCATATCTGCTGTGAGCCTTTTAAAGCAATGAAGGATTCCGGATTTGCCTCGGCTAGCTTTTGCGTGATTTTCCCGCTTCACCTTTTTCACCGCTGTCACGTTGATTTAGAACACATTCATGCTTCGGCTGTATTGGACCGCGGCAGAATGAATCGGCCCTCACTCGAGCTGTGATGTGTCTCTCTCTCTCTCTCTCCTTTTTCTCCCTCTCTCTCTGTTGCTGGCTAGGTTCTGTCCTTGGCTCAACCTGCCCCCAAAATGAGTATACATTTGCATGCATTAGGGCTCTCCCGTGGCTTGCCTTCCACCCGCTGTGCCGTCGAGTCTGATTAATGATCCGAGTGTGCCACTTCTCACAGCAGCCGAGCGGACCGCCTGCCTGCTCTTACATCAAACATCCAAACGCGGGGCGAAAATGTAGAATTTCATTTGGTACAACCAAACAAAAAAAAAAAAGAAAAGCAGATGCTTGCCCACATGCGTAACAAACACACGAGAACACAATATCTAACAGCACGTTTGCTCACATGTATGCAAATCACATGCATAAGCATAAATATGCATGTCATGCAAGTACATACAGTACATCTAACAGCTTGCATATTTCATCCCCGTGCTTTCTTAATAGTAATAAGACCGACTAATGAATCTGCAGAGAGGGCTGTCTCAGGCCATCACATTTCGAATATGATCGCATAACTTTTTCATAGATTCCTCTAATGGTAAGGGGCAGCACAAGCACTGCAAATGCACTGCAGGAGAAAAGCACTGGACACGTTGTATACTGGACAGAAGCCTGCAGCCTACATGTAATTTTATAAAAACACACTGAGCGTTAAATCTCTTCGATTCAGGGTGCTTGGCATAGAGCTGGAGAGTGAGGGGGTGGCGACTGTCCAACAGTGCATTGGACCAGCGTGCCATGACACAGCGTAGCTGCGTAGAATGACATTTGAAGGACCTTTTTTATAGCCGTATTTACTCCACTATGCAAATTAACAACCTATTTTTATTAAATAACATCCATTTTTTCACGATTTTTGCATGAAGATATCAATAGGATCTAGTCTGTAATAGATCCAGATTGTGCATTTAAACACCATATTGTATTATAATACAAACTACTAATACAGTGTTATGTGTAAAATATGGGTGCTGAACTTAAGAGGGCATTTTACTCCACTGTGAACAAAACAAATAGAGAAATGAAAACACCCACAAACCTGACATCAATCATGGGGAGTGTGTAATCTGCCTTACTGAACATGACCAACCATGGCGGTCATTTGGCACAGCCGCACGCGCCGCTGTGTTTATTAGCCGTTTGACATTTATTCCAAGGCAGAGGATAGAGGAGGATTGAAGGGAAAAGAGAGATGGAGAGAGAGAGAGAGGGATGGGAGAGGACCGATGGTGAGGAAGGATGGGGGTAGCCGTGGAAACCCTCCGTGCGTC